>UCOJ01001445.1:0-30162 GCA_900474305.1 Cecidostiba fungosa
GTATGTAATAAAAACTTGTACTTTGGCGTGTAACAATTTGGGACTGGTTATATACTATTACATACTAAAATACAATTGTTTATAATAATAGTGAGTACTTACGCCACTTGTATCGTTATGTATACTATTGTCAAAGATCAAAACTTAATCTCATTGCAACATATTCCCACGTAAGACCCTTCGGTCCAGGAATTTGATATTTTATGCTTCATAATGTAATAACTGTATTGTGATTATTCAAATAAAATAAAAAATAAAACAATTGAATCATATTTTGAGTTACATGTTCATTACTGTTTATGTTACATTTAAACAACAGACATATCATTTTTCAAATTCAAAAAATTAATGAAAATTAATTTTTTAAAATTCTTGTTTAACTTACTGTATATGATCTACATTATGTACAACTCTTTAAAAATTAAGCGAATATTGCAATGATATCGTCTTGCGTCCTAGGATCTAAAATAGTACATTGTGTACTAAGGCCGCAAGTATTTTTTATTGAGTGCGTGGAGTTCGTAGTATACGAGTCGAAAGCGAGCTAGCATGAGCCGTACTTGAGTGCGATTGCGAACCGAGAACACGTTCTGTAACCACACGTCCTTTTGGTGTATTTACCATATTTTTCTAACATATTATGTGAGTCGAGTCGAGTTTTTTGACGAGTTCGAGCCGAGTTCCTGAATTTTTCGAGCCGCGGGAAATTGTCGAGCTACTCGAATTTTTCGAGTTGATCGAACTTTTCTAACAAAAAAAAAGACGTGAGCTGTCTCCTTCCCCTCAAGCGCTCCGTCTACCGGGAGCGTCCGCAAGGGCAAGTGCGCATGTGCTCTCGGGCGGCTCGGTCGAGAGAATCGTTTGGCTATTGTCCCACGCGCTCGGACGGCCGTCCTTCGTTTCGCACCGTTACTGCCGGGGTAAAACCCAGGTTCCGTCGGGCGAGCGTGCCGGGCCGTTTTAGCCGCGTCCTGAGGGGCAGGGAATAAGCCATTTATGATGGTTCGCTCCAGAATCTGTCCTGCTTGTTTCAGCTTATTTTCTGTCTGTTGATGGAGAGTATGTGCAAAGTGTGTGTGTGTGTGTATGTGTGTGTGTGTGTGTGTGTGTGTGTGTGTGTGTGCTGGAAAAAGCGTGTGCCGCGGCTGCCACAGATATGTGTACACGGAAAAATTTTTTGAACGCTTGGGACTCCGAGATTCTCGGTATGATGAAAATTAATTTTTTTAAATTCCTGTTTAACTTGCTGTTTATGATCTACGTTATGCACAACTCTTTAAAAATTAAGCGAATGTTGCAATGATATCGTCTTGCGTCCTAGGATCCAAAATAGTACACATATTATTTAGAATTTGAAATTGACCCAACAATGAAATTAGCTCTACGCTCCCCTATGTGTTGTGTAAACATTTTAAGTCTCTAAATGTGCAAGAGTGAAAGATCACTCTAAAGAGTAAAAAATCCCTCCTTTTAGAGGCAAAATTGAGTCACCATATGCAAAGAGTGACTCAATTTTACCTATAAAAGGAGTGATTTTTTAGTCTTTAGAGTGATTTTTCACTTTCAGATTTAGAGGTAATTTTTACAAGTTTGCATATATATTAATGAACTCTCTATACCAACATTTCATTATTTTAATAATAACTATTTTATTATTTTAATAATAAATCTACAGTTTATAAACCATGCATCAATTTGTATGGGTTGTTGTTTACATTATTTATTAAAGGTTAAGAAAGCGCACAGTAGATAAGTGTATAGTAGAAAATATTTTTAAGTATAAGAATATAGTATATGCTGGTAAAATAACGGACCAGTCCTAATGACTTTGATGCTCAATAAAACTGGAGTAAACAATAGTCGAGCAGATGTAGATTTTCTTAGAAGTGAGAATTACTTCAACATTATTACTTTAAAGAGACGAGATTTTTACTGCAAAAGATATTATATTCTGTTAGATATTTTATGTTTATCGAAGCTTATGCAAACCGTAAAATGAGTTTTGAGCAGGCAACTCATAAAATATTACTTCAAACCAATATTTAAGGATCTTGAAAAAAATATTGCGCCTCATTAATTTTGCCATAACAGATCGCGTTATTAACTTTAATAGAAAGAACCCACAAATCGGCAGCTAGAAAGTAAAGTATTCCAGGCTAAAAGGTGATTAATCCGCAAGACGCACATTAAAGAAACGCTGATGGTAACACCGCTCCAAAACAACGATTCGTGCGCTATTAATCAATCTATATGTATAGTTGATACGCCGGCGGGTATACAAATGACCGATAATCATCAATTATGAAACTAATTTTGCGAACAAGAGAGAGGAAATCTGCGTCAAGCAGAATGACGTTTCAATATATGAACTAATACTATGCAACAACCGCTATTTCAATTAATCTGCCTATATCGCCGCGAGCGAATAATTATTTGAGCAGACGACGACACGCAGGTAATTATTAATTTAACATTCTTTAAAATGTTTTATTTCTCATTAAATTCCAAAATTATCCACTAACCCCGCTTGTTTATCATTTATAATCGATTGAGATTTTTTCGAAAATTCAATATCACAGTATATAATTATGCAGGCTTTGTCGAATAAAGCGTCAAAATAATATCACATCGGAAATTCCTTTAGGATGGATTTGCACGTTCGAGGCATTCGGCGAACTGCATTGTTCGCCATCGGAAAATAGCAGAAAATGCATGTTAATAAGTCTGCGTGAAAATCAAAGCCCGCATCATCATTAAATTCAAGCGCTCGACTGTTCCATAGCCAGGAGGATCAGCTAATATTTGCGGTGTAGTCGAAAAATATACAAACCATCAGGTAAAACGCTTCCCTCGCGCGTCTTCATTAAAACGCAAAAATAACGGAGCTTGCGCGGGGGATGGCGCGCGTGCTTGCATTAAAAATGAACGGGAGAAAAATCGCGCGCAGGTGGTAGAGGCCGGTGACGCCAAGCCTCTCGCTGCAGTAGCGCATATAGAGATTTGGCCAAATTCACGCACGGCTAGCCTCGGCGCCGATCAATATTTGCGCTCCATCCTCTCAGCGCGTATAACTGACTATATGGACAGTCAAAACAATAACTTTGCACGAGCGGTCGCGGTAATAGCGAGCGAACTGTAATCATAGCGGCCACCCCGGGCGATGGGAATCCGTTATCATTGGATATCAGGATGGCAAAAATGCGAGAGCCGCGCATCGCTGCACTACTGCGCTGCACCCGAACGAAAACAATACGCGGATGCCGATGCTAATGCGCGCGTCCGTTATGCAAGTATGCGCATAATAGCTCGCACCCTGGATAACACTTGGCCAGCACAGGCGGTGCTGGCTTTATGTTTTCGCGCGAATATGTGTCAAGTTGCAGGCCAGCAGCTGCATAAAGAGAGGAGGACACGGCGCATTGCGCTACTAGTCCGACGTGCAAGTGACCATCTCGACTGACATATTTTAATTTATTTGCATTTTTATCATTTATGCATAGATCTGCTGCTGCTTCACTCCTGCCTATACATTATGCAATCGACGCTTTTGATTTAACGCAAAGTTAATCTGCATAGACTGATCTGGGGCGATTGATTTGGCTTTAACTAAGGACTGCATGTTTGTTGCAATTTTTCTATTATGTATAAGTATATCGATAATGTATGTAAAGAATTTCTGATTTGAAATTATACAAAAATCATTTCACAATTGGATGGTGATAAAATATTTTTAGACATATACAGGTAATGGAAGTACATGAATTTTGGTAATATAACCCCTTTAACATAACACAGTAGATTATATTCCGAGTTGCAATCATCATTAATGACATTTAATTTCAAACTGATACTTCCTCGAATTTCCAGCTGCATATGCTATCGGTGGAGCGTACTGGTTGCTATTTCATTTAATGGCGTCGTTATATGTGATGTCAGCATATATCGACTAAATTATGCGGAAAATCTTGCATTAGTTCGATAGAACATATGATCGATTAGATTTCATTAACAATTCATAAAAAGTTAAAAATGGCAATATTTCAATTCTGATGGTTCTTACAATATATCCACTATTTGAATTCTGGTTTTTTTTCGCAACCAAAGTACATTCATCCCCCCTTTTTCAATGGATACAGCACCATCGTTTGAATAAATTGTATATATAACATCAGCTATGTTTGTTTCGCGCAGCGCTTCTTATCTTTCCCCTCGTTTATATATCGAAGTTCACGTTTAATTAGAAACTTTTTTTCCGCAAAAGCAAAACAGCAGCCGCAAGTTGGGGAAGCAGCGAGAGACCGAGAGCGAAGATCCTCTTTAATTGGAAACATAATCTTTACCGCACAATAGAAGAGAAAACGGCCCAGTTTCAGTTGAAAAGCGCGCGCTCACGAAACTTTAATCCGATCCACGATGCGAGTCGCTTTCGAAGGATAACGAAGGTCGTATTTTCATTATGCTCACGCTCGCGTATTTTCCGTCTCGCTTCCCCCGATCTTCTTCGCTGCCGGGATAGTGACTCCTGCGAGAACGCGAGAAGGAGAATATAATAGAGTCGTAATTAAAAAATTCGTTGTTTGCGCTGGTAATCAGGGCATTTTCTAATCCTGATTCTCGTCTTTTGTGCTCTAGCTTCTCGTCGCCCACTTTTTTTGAAAATTTGTAGACATTATATGACATATTTTAAATTAATTCACTTATTGTATACAGTACGTACAAACTCAAAGTTGATTACAAAAAACGATAGATATGACCTCGTTAAAAATCATTTGAAATTAAGTTCCTTAAAAAAGTAACGCGAATAATCTATTCTGTCAAACGACACTAATGGTTTTCATCACAGCTCATACACACTCGGCCCGAAAAAGCCAAACGCGCACAATAAGCTTAACAGCGTGTAGTGCTGGCAGTAGTCTACTATATAAGCAGAAAAAAAAGCAGAGAATAGCTCTCGCACTCTCGCACAGTTCATATCCGCAATATTTACCGAGGCACGTTTTTCACTCGCGCGAGCGTGTTTATAGATTTTTAATTCTAACAAACGTCGGCCTTCCATCTCGCGGATTAAACAATGGACATCGGCACGCGATACTGCTGCAGCCGTGCGAAATTCCTGTCTACCACCTACGCACATTCGACATAGGTATACCTATATATACGGTGTCATGTGCAAGTATTCAAGTTTCATGAATAGAGTTACTAAAATTCATTTGCGATCATTTTTGTCGTTTTAACCCGATAACCCTATATTCGATTATTTGTTATGTTATCAGTGTGATACAACTCCAAATCCGAAGCCGCGCTTATGCACGATTTAGAGTCGTAGAATATTCAGCACGCATACGCGTGCGTGTGGTATTTAGCCAAATTTAGCGTAAATCCTCGTAAAGCAAGCGAGAGTATAGTGCAATCCGGCTATAGCAAAACTCCCGTCGCGCTCTCGCTTCCATCGTATTAATTAGCGGATGATTTTATCGACTGCGCGGAGCGTCGATGTGCTCTCATATTGGACTAATAGCAAAGTCCGCTATATTAATATACCTGCAGTAGATCGCCTGGCTTTTCCTGTGCTCATTCATCCGGCTTTGGTCCCTTTATGCGTCGTTATAAAGCAAGAAAAAGCTTCGCGTTCGCTGTGTGTCTGTTTTTTTTTATTCATGCTTTCGCATCTCTCTCTCTCTCTCGTGTTTTAATGCGTGTATACAAATGGCGCGCCGCGAGTTTGGTTATTTCTCTTTCCATTTGCTCGATGCATTTTTGCGCGCCGGGAATTTCATCCGGGCGTTGTGATTGGAATTATGAAAAATGCGAGGCACTCGCAAAGTGGCGACGGCAGCGCGCTGCAATGCGTTTGATAAGTTTTAATACGGCAGGAGTGTATAGCGCGCTGCGGATATGAACCGGGATAAAAAAAAGTGAATGTTTATATTGAGGATGAGTTATCGCGCGCGTGTTTGTGTGTGTACATTTTTCATCTCGCAAAGCGGATCGGGAAAGTGCATTAAAAAAATATGCCGAAATTATCTTTGATTAAATCGTATTATCTCTGCTACGTATACAGAGATGATTCGGAAGCCGCATTATTTATCATCCGCGCGAACGAGCTGGTCACGATTTTATTGAAAAAAAAGAAAATGACGCTGATGATGATTCGATTACGCTTTCGATTGGCTTTATAGATTTTTTAATTGCGATTGCATTCCGATGCGCTATTAGACCTCGTAATCGAGTGTTGACGAGTTTAAATAAGGAAAATTCATATAATGCCTAATATTGATGATTGCGTATGAATAAGATTATATCACAACCCGCGTCGATTCGAGAAGCCGCAAGTTACACCGAAAAGAATCCAACAACATTATCTCCCAATTACATAGTTGTCCTGTCATTCCTGAGAGTTCTATATTCGCTCAGGTATTATAGGAGTAGCAGGAGGAGGATACAGTCTTGGTTCGTCGAGCAAGACGATGCGATAGAGGCAGCCTTGTATGGTTTAGCGTTATACGGTAATTCTCGCGGAAAGCCCCGAGGGGACAAGGTACTCGCAGCTAACTAACCCACGGGCTAGCGGACAGGAGCAGCGGCACGGAAGGGTCAAGCATTCTGGCTTCTAGCCAAGGCCCGCGCGTCGTCGTCCTTCGCCTCTCTCGCATCGGGTTATTCGAGCTCATATCTTCTTCTCGTTCTTACAGTCAGCCCTACTGCTATCGTCTTCTCGCCTTTCCACCCCCCTTTGTCTTTGCTCTCTTCCCTGTACCTACTGCACGAGTGGTTTGTCTCATTCGTCGGCTTTATCTCTCTATATGTAGCTTCTTACACTCGCCCTCTTCGGCGCATCCTGAAACGTGTGTGTGTGTGTGTATTCTCGCGTTTTCAAAATTCTCCCAAATTCCCTACAAGCTGTCGGAGAAGTTTAATAGATCGGCCTTATCGGTACTCGATCTCGCAATATCGCGGCGAATCATAAATACAGCAACAGCCTGTTCGGTCAAGCGGGAACATCTGTAGCCCATCCTGTACAGCTCGTCGGGACGAGGACGAGGTTCAACTATAGCCAGGAGGAAAAGCTGCCTCCACCCTCTTCCCGAACAGAGTAATTTTACAAGCGGCATAACCGTGCGGTTTAGCCGGTACAGCCTGCATCTGGTCTCCTTGTGCCAGCCGGGTAAACCACTAACGAGCGTCGGTAAGTATAAGGTCAAAGACGTAAGACACGAGTCAAGTTCGGCGCTTAGCTTAAACTCTGGCGTATAGTCGGCTGCAGCAGGTGTATATATAGCCAGTCGCGCCGTCTGGACCGTCGTCGTCGTGTCTCTTGCGGGCCGAAGTCGTTGAGAGCTGCTGGTGTGTGTTGTTGTGACCGGTTGTTCGATATTGACCATCGAAACTTGGACGCGATCGAGGTGCGTCATCGCGCGGCTGATAACGACACTTGGCTCGCCTCGTAATCGACGACGCGAACGCCGCAAGATTTTTCAACGATGCTGCTGATGCTTCGTATATACGCTCGAAGGCTTGCAATTTTACGCGATAGAACAGCTGGAAAATTGTATCATTGAATACGCCCGGAAAATCTGAAACTCTTTTCAAATATTCCGCCGCTGTTGCGCGGGATAATCGAAACGTGAAATTTCCTCTGCATAGCTTCCCGCACATCAGATGAAATTCGGATTGTCAGACTCTCGATATATTCTATCCTTTTTTTACGAAAGCATCTGTTCGATACTCAATGCTACGCAGCTCTGGTTCTAACTATCGACTTGGTAGGTAAGCCGTGGAAAAAAAGTAGCGTCGAGCGATAGGTATGCGTTTTCTCAAGACGCGTCGTGATTAAATTTCACTTTGCTAAGGAGTCATTAAATTGAAAACGTGGATGTACTGCTATCGTATACTGCTGTGTATACGTGTACGATACGTGCTTGGTCATGACAATGACAGTACCTCTGTCCATAACTCATCGGTGCGCCTACGCCTATAGCGGTGTGTATTGCTTGCCCGTGTAGCTTAATGGTTATACAAGTGAAATTTGATCATTGGGTATTTAATTAGCACAAATACAATGATTTTCGATAAATATACGAGAAATTGTATTTTAGATTGCAGGATCACCGAAAGTTTTGTTTGTTCCTTTACATAGAGAACCAAACCATATATCAAAAAATTACCACACGAGCTAATTACTTTTTATTAAAAACTGTCTTTACCGATCAAAGAGTAAATTATTACCTGGATAAGCAAAACATTTTTTAACAATGAAAATGAAACTAAAAGTGTAGACTCTCAAGTTGACCCAATAAGTCTGGCTTCTTTTTAGCATTTTACCCGTAGAATTGCTCACACAATGGTAAACATAAGAGTTTTGGACTGGCCTCATCCCCACTGCTTGAACGTTTTGATTCTCTACAATAGTCTCTGACTAACGACAATAGGGGGCGCATACACTGAGAGAAGAGTATGTTTGACTCAATTTTAATTTATTAACTATAACCAAATCTTTATTTGAGCAAATAAATAATAGTTAGTATAGTTGGTAATAGTACTAATAGTTAGCAAATCATATTTGGCTCAACTAACTCTTCTCTCAGTGTAGATACTTTCCTATTTCCCTCATCACATTCTGCGTTCAGAATGTATATATGAAGGTGTGTCACATATGCAAATTTTGTAATAAACAGAGAGAATGAAATAGTTGACGTCGTATTTCAGTGAAAAAGATCACGATCCATGAGCTTCTTCGGATGGAGAATCAGCGTCAAGGCGTCAACTATTTAAAACTTACGTTAATTACAAAATACGTTATCATAGAGGAAGAACTGATAAGTATTAACTAAATTATTAAAAAATTTATAAATATTTTAAATGTTTTCATAAAAAATGTGACAAAAAATAGTGCCCATGAAAGTACACCTTATTATTAGTAGCAGTCGATGCTGTTTCTAATGGTATTAAAGTGTGACGATTGGCCGATGATAACTAATGTGTGCATGCTATAACTGCATGCCTACTGAGACTAACAGCCGGGAGTTATTTTAAGCTTAGCTATATTATGTCCTATCATAGATACGCATATCCCACATGTATAATATAGTTTGCTTAATTCGATGCCTATACGCATTACAGCAGGGAGCTAAATTATCCCGCTCATTTTTTGAATAAATGCCAGACTCATAGGAATAGACGGGCTCGTTTTTCATCGAGGATTTTTGGCACTCGCCTCTCTCTGATGTACGGCGGCTCGTCTGCCACATATGCGGAGAAAGCTGCTCTGCCGCAGAGGAGGACCAAAGGGCGCCAAGGCACTTAAGAACATGTAGAAAGAATTCGCTGTATTCTCATCCCCTCCCACTGCCGATCCACATAGTAGGCTTTTTACCTTGTTTTCTCTAGCTTCCCTTTACGAAACCATCGTATTTTTCATCGAGGCCTCGGCGTCTCCGATCTTCAGCAATTTCTCCATTCTCTCCCAGCTTGTTCTCCTTTGGCGCCTCTTCATATTTTACACGTGTCCGTCGCTGCGCTCTTGTTTTCTTCTATTATTCTCCACGCGCGCGCGTCTACAGCTGTATTTTCACGAGAGGCCTTTTTTCCTTTCAGGCGTTTCTCCCTCTCTATATATATGTATACGGTATATACCCACTACTATAGTACAGTGCGCGCAAGCTCTCCTTTATTGCTACTTGAATTGCGATTTCGTCACGGGTCCTTGACTTGGTCGAGTGCGCGTAGCCGCGCGCACACGTATTACATGTATGTGCGCGCTGTGGCGCTCACCGCGGAATAAGAGCGTAATGGAAAAAAACTTTTACAAGGGGGATTCGGCCTCGAACGAAAATTGAGGATTTCGAGTGTTTTCTCATCGTCGCTGTATATCTCTCGCATCGTTTCACGCGCGTACGTGTACTGGGGATCCGCTTCACTCACGCGAAATGAATATTGACGAAATCTTCATTGACACACGAGGCTCCCATTCACTAAGCTTTATAGATTAACGAGTTTCTTCGATAAATATGATGATTAATTTATTGGTGTAAATAAATTTGGAGAAATTCGGCAACACCCACGGACCCTATCCATCATGTGGCATATAATACTATATGTGTACCTGCATCCCAACCCAGTCACGTTGAGTATATATTATATACGAAATCATATAAAGAATCAATAGCAGGCTTGAAAAAAGAAACCATTCGGGAAAAAAAAGAAGCCGAATCCGGGGTTTTCTGGTCAGCGCGAAATCACATCCGTCACTCCGAGGGATCGACAAAGGCATCCATACGGTCAGGCTTCTGCGTATAATACAAATATCTTCTGGGCAGCGCCCGGTGCTATACCTATACACACCCACACAAAGTTTTCTTTTCACCGAAAAAGAAGAAGAAAACGAAGAGTCCGACGAGAGAGAGAAGCTTTTATTTTTCTGCGCGCCGCGCAGCAGCGAAGAAGGACAGAGAGAAAAGAGAAGAAAAGAGAGGGATCAGAAAGTCCCTTTTCTCGGCAAGTGGGGATTACTTGTGGAGGACAATGATGCGCAAGTTGCCACAGCGAAAGCAATAGACCGCTGAAGCTGAGAGCGAGAACGGCGCTCGATGTGGGCGGTCAGCAAACAAATTTATTCACCCCTTTAAAGCCAAACTATTAATAAACGAGCCGCGCGTTAACCCGCTGCAAATGTATTGCTGCCGATGTTCTGCTATATCGGTCCCTTCCTCTTGTCTTGCTCTCTCTTTCTCTCTCGCTCGCGCGCGATATCGTGATGCTGTGTACGCTTGTATATACATATATATACGTATACGTCGTCGCGCAGCTAAAGGCTCAATGTCGTCGATTAATTCGAGTCAATGGACGATGACCTCGACTTTCCTTTGCCGAGGCGTGTTCCCCGGGCCAGATTATATATGATGGGGTATTAGAGGGATACGGAACCGGGAGATTGGATACACACGGCAGAAGACACGCGGGAAAACAGAGGGAATAAATAACACAAAGTGTCGAATAAAACAAAGTCAAATCGAATGATGGACACCTGATAGAATCTTCACACTCTTTAATTGCTTATTTGCATACTTTGGTTCTTTTTCTATAATGGACGATTAATTGTTAGAGACGGACACGATGTATAAAGAGAGAAAAGAAATTGCTATAAAAACGGCGCGAAGAATTCGGAGAGAATGAAAGACAGAAAAAAATGAGTGGAGCGCGACGAGGCTGTTGATTCACGTAGGTTATATATTTTTCCGATATCTATCAGTATCAGCTATTAGGCGAGGATGGGTCGGAATTTTTTTTTTGTTCGGCAAGGGTAGGATGATTAATGATCTGGTAATTGATTTCTTGATTAGCATAATTAATGCTGTGAACAGACTTCTTAGGAAACAAGAATCGAAGATTATACGGCAGCCGTACTGATTTCGTGGCTATAAATTAACGAGTTTATTCGGAAGTATCCCGACATTCACAGGAGCTTTACGACGTCTGAAAATAAAAATGTTTTTCGTTTTCATAACTAATACACATCAGATCACCATCGCACGTATACCTCAAAGTACAGAATCAACTGCGTCCGTATGCATGATAACAATTTAGTATACTTAATTTTATTAAAATGCAAATTACACGTTACAAGCAGGTATTTTCCCCATTATCGCTGTAATAGTCCAGACATAATGCTCTCTCTTGCAAAGCAATTTGGATAGATCGCGCAACGCAGCTCTCAATCTATAAAGAGAGAGATAAAGTAAATTAAAAAAATAAGTTAAATGCCTGCGGGCTGGGTTTCCAAGAAACGAGTGGAAAAAAATGTTAGAAAATTAGCGGTCAGTTTTTGGGGTAAGAAAGGTCGAATTAAAAATAAGTGGGCTCGCCGCATAGTTCGGCAGTACACGCTATCATTTACAGAGGAATAACACGTTATTGATTTATCGATATTAATTGCGGCGGTCGTGCTGGCGTGTGTAGGTAGTTCCTCGTCTAGATGAGATCACAGGCGCGGCGCGCATATGTATATAGCCGTGTTATTTCCTGGGCGAAGCGGTGGCGCGGCTCGACGTCGGCGGCGCGTGAGATCGATGAAGCGTAGGCTGACCCTTCGCGGCCAACGGGACTCGCTTTTTGTTTTACTTTGTCAAAAGCCCTCGCGTATGCATACTCGTATGGTCGCTCCAACATTTGTCTCCTGAAATCGAGTATATTTTCATACTCACGCTCGTTTAGTAGCCTATTACGCACCGAGTAACCGTTTAATCATGTGCCAGATATATAAACTTGATACTGTATACGTAACGAGCTATTTTTTTTTATTTTCGTTATTAATGGTTCCGCAGTTTTTGAAAAGATGAAAATATACGACGCAGTGATTGTTTATTGCGGAGAGATTGAAGAGAAAAGGCTGAAGTAAACCAGTGCACGAGATATTTTTTAAAAACAGTTGAATAGAGGAAAAATATTGAAAAACTGTGATACAGATTGAAAAATCTTTTATCAAAATCTCAATCGTAAAAGTACCAGGCAAATCCATATACGGCGAATTCAAAAAGTTCTTTGCAGGCATATAAAAATACGTCGAAATGAACGCGTGTATCGAAAAGTTAGATTTGAGCTGGAAAAAATATAGTGAACGGTGCACAAAGCAAACATACATATTTCTCTTTCTATATCCATGACGTAATCCTGCCACTCAAAGCTCACGCGAGAATGGCAGTGGTCAGAGCCGTATAAAAAACACATCAGAAGAGCAAAAGAAAGCTACAGATTAATAGGGAAAAAATACAAACGAAAAGATTAAAATACATCAGGACGAACAGATACTAAACAATTTAAAACTCGTTTCTATTTGTTAATTTTTAATTTAAACAATATAATGCATTTATTAATATGTGCAATGAAGTTATATAATGTAATTTTTTTTGGAATTTTTGACCAAAATAAATCGATTATTATTATTATACTTAACGAACAATTTATTGCTTATGAAACTATCGAAATATTTAAGACTACCATTTTCGACGTAAACAGTATCATAACAAGCAATGAAAGCGTGCCAAGCAAGAAACAAATAAAAATGGCAATAATTAGTGTATCAATAAGTGATAAGACTGCTCGAAATGCAGACATAAACAACAACTTGTGCGATATGGATATTTCTAATATCAGTGTTATCATATGCACAAAAGTACTATTCCTGTATGCTGTTACATGTTATAACAAATGTAGTTGTGCAAAACTACTGATATCGTTATCATTTTAGCGCAGTATCGTGTTATACAAAAATCAGATCTCCTGATTTTTCGACGAGTGCAGAAAATTTCCAAAGGCGTCGAGCACTCGCTTGTAATACCGGGTTTACGAAGAGCCAGCAAGTAGCGCTGTCTGTTGGCGAAACTGAGCACTGATATATAAAGAAATCCATATGCAGTCATGGCTTTATGGGTTTTAAAAAGCAAGTACTTATCTGTTACTCAGATTGCTCAGATATTTTTGTTAGACAAATAAAAATTATAGCTTTTTTTCTCTTCGTTGTTCGTTCGAATAACAATAGTTCTTGAAAAATAAAGTTTTCTCGTTGCACATAATTACTGTAAACCTTGCGACGGTTATTTGTGTAGCCTCCGCAAACATCACGTTATTGCACTTGAAAAATTTAAATATACCTTGGCTTCGAAATTCCTCTTTCTCGACAACACCCACTGGCTTTGAGAGGCTCTCGCCAACATCTTCCAAACAACAAAGAGTTACAACAATGATCGCTGTCCACTCTAATACAGCATTAAAATTCAACGATCGATAAACAAACAAACTTCCTCCGGCTCCTTCAGCCTCTCCGCAGCAAAAGTGAATTTTTACGCAGATTTTACAAGGTCTCTTTGTCGTGGCTGCAGCCAAAAAGAGAATATTACGCGCGAGAGCAAACAATTTCAGCGTCTGAAAAAAGAAAATCCGAAAAAATTAAACAGCAAGCGCGCTGAGTGACTCAGAGGAGAGAGAGAGAAGGAAAAAACCAACTGCTCTCTCGAATAATACTCCTGCGTATAGGTGTATATAGGTATATATACAATACAGCGTAAAGGTGTACAAAGGGGGATGGCGTGCGCTAGAGAGAGAGAAAGCGAGCAGGAGCTGCGCACGGGGGTGTCGGAGTATAGCCGGCGAGCGACGGCGGCGACGGCGGTTACCGAGCGGTTACGGAAACGGCCGATGCGGCGCGTGGCGCCGAGAGGGAATCTCTGCGCTCGGCTCCGGCAGTCGCGAGTCGGCCGCCGCGTTGTATGTTTGCCGGGACGTACGTCGCTCCGGCCGGGTTTGTTTGTATATCTCGGAAAGATCCACGAGTCGAGAGTCGATCCGACGCAACAGTGCTTAATACTCTATGATATACTCGATATAATTCTTCATACTCAGTGCCGGATTTTAGCGAAAAAGTGCAACGCGCAGTGTGTGATGACGAATGAGCAGCAACTTTGCGTTGCCGGTTGATGATAATAATAATAATAATATTGCAGTGATTGAATAATAAAGTGCCACGAGTCTTGAGGAATATTGACGCGAGGATTGTCGCGTGAGAATTCAATCGTCGATATAAGTATTAAAAAAAAAGTGTTTGTGTGTGTCTGTGCAGCAAATCAGTTTTGTCCCTGTAATACCGAGCAGAACAACACGACTTTTGACTAATATTAGGGGTCGCGAGTTTGCTGTTATCGGCGTCGGTATGGCGACAGGGCCCTGCTGCGTGATATCGCGCGGCGCCGCCGGTCGACTGATGCTGCAGCCCGCGATTATCTTTTAATCCACTTTGGATTTTGGAAAAACTCGCTCTCTATCTCTTGCCTCCGTATCCTCGACTCCGCACGAGTAATCAACAAGAGGACAGCGAGTAATGTGTACAGTGTGTTACAACTGAGAGTGCGTGGTAAATGCGTGTTACGATTGTTGCTTGCTGCTGATAAGCAAACGGTTCTATCATAGTGTTCTCACTGCACAGCATCGTCATGATGTCTGCCAAGATGCAGCGCTTGGAGCTCCTGGTCCTGCTGCTGACCGTCTTCGCATCTGTCGTTAAAGGTAAGCCGCATCTTGCCTTTTCACAGATATTTTTCTGTACTAACTTATGTACAAGTGCGTGTCGATCAGTGAAACTGTGTGTGTGTGTGTGTATCCTAACCTTGAAATTCAAAGTATAAGGACATTTTTGAGAAACAGGCGAAGTAACCGAGTCAGGGTTCGCGTGTGTGTATATAAGATCGCGCGCAAGGATATACATGTACACAGAGAGAGAGAGCCAGCGCGAGATTCCGCGAATTTTCAACGCGCGCGGCTGTAATACATCGAGATGGTCACGACGACGACGTCTCTCGGGGGCTCGCGCTCTATTATATGATCGAGGCTCGGTCCGTGAGAAATTTCCTGGAAGAGGGGCGCGCGTGAAAAGGACGACGAGTATATAGAGGAGAAGGAACGAAAATTGTTTTCCCGGGCTTTCTCGGTGCGCGCTCTCTTTTAACACTTTCACGAGCGAGGAATAAGAGACTTGCGCGCGGTTGAAAAGCGGCTCGGAAAACGGGATGGATGAGGGCTTGGAGATGTTAATTTTACACTGCTCTTCGTGCAGTTTATTCGATTAGCCGCGCAGTGTAAGAGGAAGAGAGTGCTGCCGGAGGTCTTTCGGTGCGAAATTCCGGAGGAACGATTATGTCTTTCGGACTTATTCTGCTCTGCTACTGTGTACAAGTGCTTTCGAGTTTATCTTCTCAGTCATAATCGAGTGTATTAATTTCGTTCGCGGACTCGCGGTCCAACTAATTTCAACGATACGTACGCATAAAAAATAAAGCGAGATGAAAGGCCTTTGGAAACTCGCGCCGGCGGACTGAGGGCAGTGTGTGTGTTTCCCGTTTCAGGCTCTATTTTCGACGTCGATTTTCACAGCGAGTATAAATTGAACATTTCAACGAGAGCCGGTTACTATACTTCTATATATACCTACGGGAGTCGGATATTTCAATGAATAATTTTAAGAATTAAAAGACTGATCAAAGCCGAGTGCGGCAGTGAGTGTGCGCGCGGAAAGTGTCAATTAAAGAGCCGAAGAAATTTTTAATCCGGAAGAAGCGAATAAAGTACGAATCGGCAAAGTAAAGTCTCGCGCTTAATTACTTAGAAAGCTTTTTTTAAAGTTTTCCCTGCCGCCGCTGTCGCTCTCTTCTGCCCCCTCTCTCACTCTCCTCTCTATATATATCGAGTTAATTTCTTTCATTGTGGAAAAGTCGAGAGGAAAAGGAGGAGAGGCGAGGAGTACAAAAAAAAGAACGGGCCGCAAAGAAGACGTAGACGAAGAAACGAGAGCGCAAAGAGATTAAGAGATTGCTTTCCGGAGTTTCGAGAGATCCGAGCGCAATGGACGAGAGAGAAAGAGAGACAGAGAGCTGGGCCAAAGACAGAGTGCAACGATCGAGACGTCGCGGTAGATTAGCGTCGTTCAGCTTTGAGTTCATCTAAAATTTATACTCTCGCGAGAGGCTCGATCGAGTCGGGGCTGAACTTTGGCTGCTGCTCAACGTCGAACCTCTCGCTCGCCCTTAACTCACTCTGATTTAAGGCTGCCGCTCTCCTCGCTGTGTTTACCAAACTTTCGCTCTCTCTCTCTCTCTCTTTTCCTAAAATACGCGCTTGTCAATTTTAATCGATCTTCTTTCTTCTAATTAATTGCCGACTAACTCCAGCGGAGCAATTAATCCGGTGCGCCACGAGTGAAATGTGAAATTCGCGAAAATTCGTGACGTTCATTGCTTTTTCCCGTTTGGAAAACGGACCGCCCCCTGTCACTCAGTCTAATCGAATCTTTCAATCCCTTCGCTCGCTTCTCTCGCTTTATTTTGGGTAAATATCAATTTAAACGTTTTTTTAGACACTCTATAACCGTCGCTCGGATTTTTTTCTCGGACGTACACGTCGTTTTATTTTTAATTCGATGAAAAATCCATGCTACTTATAACGAATTCAACGACGGAAATATCGCGCACAACGCTAAACTTGGATAGAAAGTTCGAGTGATATACTTTTTCCACGGAGACTAAGTTTTCACAATAGCGGCTATAAATGTGCATTTCAACCTGAATTTTCCTATACGGGGCGGTTTAATTTTACACAAGCGGAACGCTAAACTCTGATTTAGTAAGCGTACACAGGGATAATAATAAAAGTACAGCTCATTTCCGGGGCAAAAATAAAGCATCCAGCGATCGATCGATCCACACACTAGTATAAGGTCGATCATCGCTTGGCTTATAGCGATCGCGCGTACGTGCATCCAGTTCAAAGTTTATTTTCTGCCGGGTCCGCGTTTATAATAGACCGCAGACACGTATACACGCTCGGTCTATAGGAGCTTAGTGCGCGCGCGTTAAAAATGTCCCGGCGGCGCGCTCTCGGTGTGCAGTGTATTATGGTGTTGGCGTATGAATAAACGCTCGCCGTCGTCGTCGTCGTCGTCGTCGGAGAAAGGAAAAGAGAACTGTTGGCTCGCTCTCTCTGCAGACGTGCGGTCGTACACTGCGGGAATTATTAATTGAAATCTATAGCGCGCGCGAGTGCGAGAGCAGTGTCGAGTGTGTATACACACATGTACACTTGCTAAAGATAGACTCTTTCCCTCGATGCGCGCCGACGGGCGGCGGACTGACGTGTATATGTACGTCTCGCTCAGCGAGCTCACGATCATTTGCGGAAAAAGAGACAACGCCCCATCCTGCATAATCGATTATTCCGCGGTTACATTACGCGTAATACGCGCGTCGTCGTCTCTCTCTCTCTCTCTCTCTGTTTTTCTTCCTTTATTCGCGCGAGTGACTGCGCTCGCCGCCGTCGCCGCGCGTATATACCTCGTTTATTATTCCCTCTAGTACCTTTATCCGTATAATTTTGCTGCTGTGTTTTTTGCTGCTAATATGAAAATGTAATGTCGCGCAGACACGACTGCTGTATTATGGAGAGAGCGATACGCGATATTCACTTTATTAAAAGACCAGCTCTCATATTTCGTTTAGCTCTTATAATAGTTCTCCGAGAACCGCATAATTTATCGTGAAAATAAATCTTTGAACGACAGTTCAGTTCGTTCAACTGCCTTATAGAATTGTTTATTTCTATATAATATTCTCTTCTATTCTATAATAAAAAAAAATTACTTGCTTATTATGCTAAAAATATAGCCTGCTTCATGAATACGTCTTACACTCTGGTGTGTATTGCGTATGAATACATATAGGCAAGACGTCAAAATGACAGATGAAATGCATATGCATATGGCGCTATCTTATTTACGATTCTAAAACGCTTATATAGTAGTACACAAAAAGCGGCGATAACGTTCAACTTTAACTCGATTTCTCAAATTTCTCGGTAAGCTCGCTGTGATAAGGTGTGTGTCCCTTATCAAAAAAAAAGCGCACGCGAGAAAAAAGCTAATCACGCAGAGGCCGTTGGTTGGGTCCGTTTTAAAATTAACACATGCTCGCGACGCGATAACAATTACGTGCGCACGAGAGAGAGAGAATTCGCTGCATGCAATTTCGAAAAGTTTAGAGTTCAAGGCTCTGTAAGGCATCATCGTGAATTCCAGGAAAAGCGTCGACCGCGCGAATAATATCGAGTAAACAAGCCGAGCCGTGACGATGGTTTTAAAAAGTGGGTCTACCCGCACAGAGCTGCAGCAGCATCTCTCTCTCGGCGTGCGATAACGGCATAATTGATTGGTGTTGAACACTGGCTCCTTGCTGCTTCTCATCTCTGCTTGTCAGACGCTTATCGCGCGCTGACTGATACCCCTCGCACTGCTGCTTTTGCGTTGCGAGCTTCCGTGAAAAAGCCGCTGTAATCGAATCGTTAATTATTATTGACCCTATTTTTGTCTTTGTTGTCGGGTCCGATATTACACGAGAGAGACACGTATAGTGCAAGTGCTGCGCTCGTTAAGGCAATCTTAATCGATGTATTTTCAAGCGCGAAACACGAAATTATTTTCCCTCTGATTGACGGCAATTGTTCATTGTTCACTTTATTGTGCATGTATGTGTGCGGTGATGAAAACAATAATATCGTTTGGTCGATGTATCAATCCGTGAGATTTTTCCATTCTCTCTTGGTTCGGATAAAAATAATTAAATTAGACGCTCGCGTTCGCTATCGTTGATTCATGCCGTTTCGCAGCGATTCTATCGCCGAGAGAGAGAGAGAGAGAAAGGGGGGAAAATTATACCGCGCACTGGCTATACTCTGTTATTTAATTATAGTTTTCACTGCTCGCGTATTCATTATTCCGGAACCACTGCGCGCGTGAAATCGCTGAAATTATAATGGACTCTGCGATGAAGCTATGTTTAAACATTGAACCATGAGTTTATATTAAAATAAAGCAGGCTATGAATCAATAGCACTCGTCACGCACTTTTTATCCCGTCCATTTATGAGAATTCCCAGAAAATTTTTAAAGAGCGCGCGAGCATATTTTTTGCTCTCGCCACACTCGTGTAAACAGTCTCAGAGCCTTACATACTTTTTTCTCTCTCGCTTCTAAAATCATGCCTCCCACGATGACTGCCTTCTTTTCATTCCTCTCATAGAGAGCACACGACGTTTAATAAACACAGAAGCGACCGAACGGCACATCCGCGAACTTTTTCAGAGAGGACACGAAACCTCGCACGAAACTGTGTGTGGCGCGTCTTTGCCGCGCGCGCGATTTCACGGCGCAGTAGTAGCTGAATTTCGAGCAGTTGGAAAACTACTTTAGAAAGATTTCGTCTTTGGGAGAATACTCGTCGTCGTGAGGCTGTCAAGCCACGGAACGAGGGAATCGACACTTCCAATTTAAATATGTAAAATACACCCGTAACTCCCAACTGACGGCAGAGCGCGGCGACGCCGGCACTTCTTTTTCTATCCGGCTTGGGCTCGAATCTTTTTCTTTGCACAGTCTCGCTCTAGGCTCTATCAATTTAACTTACTCGCTGGCACTCTATAATACCGCCGCGGTAGCTCTCTTTCTCTCTCGACTTGACCCGTCGAACGGTCGATCGACTTTTTTTATAAATACACGCGCGTTCACGTGCGTCTATAGCATTATTCTATATTTGACTTGCGGCTATTAATAACTGGGCCATGCATCAGAAGTTATATACTTATCATCGTTGTTCTTGTTCTGCGGCTACTCGACGCGCCGCATGGAATTATTTTTAAAAAGCACAATACCTCTACAGCTCTTTTGTTATTCATGTATAACTTCCGAAAACACTAGTTATTCTTTTATCGTTTATACCGCACCACACCGTTTTTTAGCTAATAATAAATTATTTCTCGTTTTCTGTTGCACTATACGGCTACTTACATAATTTATATATAGTTGAAAAGTTCTCAAAGTATCACTCGACTGCAGACTCGGCTCGTCACTCGGTAAATAAGAGAGAAAGCAAAGACGATACGGTGTAATAATGGTCTTATTTTCCCAAAGTAAACCATTTCCTTGAGCAAACAACTTTCCACGCACAAATATACGAGAGACGACGTATTTATCAAGGGATTGGCACGAGCGGGGAGGGAAACATGCGCAGGAAAATTACACGTATACACACACGCTTATTATATATCTACCCTGATTACCATATTAACCCAGCTCCACGACACCGCGCGCGTTCAAATACGCAGTTCGCGCTAAGTCGAGGTTAACGAGATCAGCGAAAGAAACTCTTATAGAATAATAAGGTGGAGCGGAAGAAGAAAGGGTCGCATATACGTTAAACTCTATAGATCATCGTCCCAGTGCGGCGGTGGTCTAGCCCTATCACTTTCTTTCTCGTGTCGGCGGGACCGCCTAGGAGACCACTGCGGGATGTATAGACACGGCTATGTATATATACGGCAAGAGCCTCGGGCTCCTCTATTACTATGGACAGCCATAAGCCGTCGATGTAGGTACATGTGTGCTCGGCGGCCGAGACGGGGAAAGAGAAGGAGGGGGCGGCCGATCGAGTCGCACGAATTGGCATTAATTAGCGAACAAACCAATTAAGTCTTCGGGCTCTACTAAAATCTTCGGCGTCTTATACGCTTGTGCGCGCAGTGCTGCTGCTCTTTTTCCCTCGGCGCGGCGACATCAACTTCCCTCTCTGTCTATATGTATATACCTGTATATAGCTGCGGCTGCAGAGCTATCAGAAAAATTCGTAGATCGAGAGTGCATCTCAGTAGTAGTCGAGGATTCTTCTTTGGCCGAGCTTGATTAAGTGCATCATCGCACGGCTTCATCTTATGCTGCCGACGCCGTCGTCTCTCGCATGCGACGGCCCAGCTTAACTAATGGTAATGGGCTACTGCTATTAAATAAGTCACTGCGAATTGACAGTGTACGCGATTTCTATTCGCCCGGCCGGAGACTCTGTAGATAATCGCTTCTGGTCTGCTTCGTCGCTATGTGGAGCGATCGTCGCTTGCATATATATGTATTATAGTTTTTATCTACTTCACCTCTATGATATGGACTACGTTATACTCGTTGCACCGCGGAGAGAGACGAATTTAAATCTCAACTTTATACACGCTATTGTCACGATCAATAAATTCTCTCTCGAAGCGTCGTCGTATATACGGCTCAATATCAATATTGTGTAAACTCGGAAATTCTTCAAGGAGCGACGACTGCAGCGAACGTGATAACAGACACTCGACACTCGAGGAGTCTGCTTATGCTCGGCAAGAGCTGCGTGTCGACGATCTGTTCATAATTTTTATCGGAATCGTCCTAGCAGGCGACGAAAAACATTCGTCGTAAACGAGGTGTCGCTGCTGCGTCGTCCTCGTGATTCCGTCGCGTGTGTATAGTATAGAACGTCTGGATATTGTCCTCCTCCATCGGCGTCGTCTTGACAGTCGAGCCTCGTTACGAGATTCCGTGAATACTATCTTTCTTCTCTCGCTTGCAAGCTATTCGCTCCTTTTCTCTCGACATTCGCGATTCGCGAGAGTATAGAGTTTTTAAGAATATGGATTTTAATAAGCAGCTGAGAAACGCTTGATATTTTATAGATCGAGTCGTTGAAAAAGCACAGATTTATAACTGTGCAGAAAAAAAGGAAATAATTTCCTAGTAAACGGTTTCGTGTAGGTGTGAGCAGTGGTAATTCCAGTGAAGCGTGATTTCGAAACAACAACAGATGTCTCCCGTCGATATTAGCCGTCGCTTACATCACATTTAGCGCGTATTACAAACAAAGTACTATACGTGCAGTAGCGTGTGTGAGTCAGAGCAGCGCTGATGGAAAAACTGCCTTAAAAGAGGTTCGACAGGATATTTCTCTCCTCGACTCGATCGCGTAGGACGATTAGTTCTATTTTAAAGGACATTCCAGACTCGCTGCATGTGGAAACGCGCGCGGCGTCGCTCTGATATCTCTGTTTGATTCGCTCGACTGGAAAAAATCACTCTCTCACTCAAAGCGAAGCACATAAATTTCTTCCGTGGACAAGTCGGTGCACGGCATAATAGATTTATCGCGCGCGTGCAGAAGGAAAAGCAGGGTCCGAGAGAGAGAGAGAATAATAATACGCGCAAGAAAAAGAGAGAAAAAAAATGATGCATCATTAGGTCTCGTTATGCACTCGTCGTCTTTGTTGCATGTGAATTCATCAAACTTTTGCATTATTAAAATAATAGAGCGCAGTTGAGCTGTAATCTTCCGAGCGGTATAGACTTTACAACGTTATTTGCGTCAACACACACATACATGCAGACAGTCGAGAGAATAAAAGAGGAACGTAAAGCAGCAGCTCGAAGGGACTTGGAAGAGACTATAGGCTTCCTCCTCCTCCTCTCGGTATATAAGAGAGAGAGAGAGAGAGAAGCTCGTTCGCGTCCGGTCACGAGTCGCGGCGGCGGCGGCGGACCCGCGGGATTTATCGTATCGATCGATCCATCGGGACCGTTTCGCTCGCCATTAACCCCGTAATCGTCGGTGCTGCAGCGCGAGAGAGCTCTCTTTCTCCCTCTCGAGAGAGAGTGTATGCAGTTCAAATGGACATTGCCGGCCTCGGCGACTCTCTTTTATATGTATATATATATTTCCCACAACGAAATTGCGCGAGAGCGAACGAACCAACCCTTTTGGGACTGTGCTGCAGCGCTCTTCTCGATTGCGTCGAGAGCGCGGAAAAGAGAGCTCGTTACCGCGGCTATCCCTTTTTCACGAATAAATTTATTAGCCGCAGCTTTTTTTATCGGAATTATTGAAGCATCGTATGGTCCCCCGTGGAGAGTTATTGTAAAAATTGAAGCCAAAAATAAAATATATCCATTTTACACGAGTCTATTTCACGAGGCGAAAAGTAATCCCGCGATGATTCTCGCTCTTTACAACTTTTGATAAACCGCGAGCTCGGAGCGGCGTCAAAGCTTCTCGCGAGTAATTTCGGCATCGCAGAGAACCGCGCGCATCCATCTCCGCGCAAAAACTCATCGCTTACAGTAGTCGCGAGCACTCGAAAGCGCCAAAGTCGGAGAAAGAGAGCGAGATCAAGCGCGGCTGTTGCTGCTGCAGGCGTCGCCGTCCATTAAACAAACATCATTAAGCAAGAAGCACACAGCATCAGCCTCGCTTCCTCGTCGCCAAGTTTCTCGCTCCATCTTCCCTCTTGGACCTCCTCGCGCCTGATGCCGCACTTTCTTCCCGGCTCTCCGTGCGACGACGTGCGTTATCGTCTCTCTTTTTGCTCCCCCTATATGATCCGTTCGGGCGCAGATGCCACCACTTGCCAAAACACATTCTGCGCGTGCTGCGCCTCCGAGAAGCATTATCACTACTCGCTCTCCCCCGCCGCCCGTCAGCGGCTCTTGAATTATCAAGCCGCTCGCGCGACGACGCCTTTAAGCCGCCCTTGCAACGTCTCCGCCGCTCGATAAGGAACTGTCTGCAGCCGCCGCCGCCGCCGAGTTTCGAAACTCCGGAGACGACCACAGTGCAGTGCAGTGCACGGGGGTCAAGCCCCAGCAAAGTTCCGTGAGACCGATCAACACTCGCCTTGGCGTCCGATGATCCAGGGATTTTGAGGCCGATATGCTGCTGCTATTCGAAATGGACTATACTTTTTCAAAGTGAAAGCTGTCGAGACTTTTTGTGAAGACATGATTTTTATTTAACTCAACGCGACTGTTTGACTCGACAAATCGTTCTCTCTTTGTTTAGTAAACGCAAGTGAAAGATTCGGGCCGACCGCGCGTGCATAAATTATCTAGTTTTAACTACCGCGCATTGAAAGTCAAATTTTCACTCGAAGAATTTTGAGTAACGCACATACGCGCGACATTCCCTTTGTACGCTTTAATTATCTCAGTTCATTAATTATTAAAGATAGCGGTCCTGACTGACACAAGTTAAATTCCGCTTTATCGCAATGCATCATCGGCGGCCGGCGCTACCGTACAAGTCGCGCGCGCACTGCAAATACACGTTCACTATTTCGTGCTCGCGCATACCTCGAACAATATAAACCAGTGTGTGTCTGATACTATCGATGCGAATTGATTTCGATTTCGATTACGCGACAGGGAGAGAAAGAAACTCTCCGACAGAGACACAAAATGAATGAGCCGCGAGTGAGAAAGTGTGCATGTACACAAAGCTGAGTAAATCCCAAGCGAAAACTCCGAAAGACGCGCGCGCAAATATCGCGGACAAAACCCTCGAGAAGCATGTAAAATAACACGCGCTGACAATCGCAAGCATTCAGCGGCCATTAGCGCGTCGCGGGATGGGTTTCTTCTGAAAAATGGCCCTTTTTTACGACGACGACTCGAAAATTCAAATCTAAATATCGCCGGAGTGCGCGCAAACAAACAGACCGTACCGGAGACTACTACTACTCTGAAGAGAGAGAGAGAGAGAGTACGAGTGTAGATGGCACTGGTTTGACGGCAAATATTTACCGGAGACCACGGGACGATCCTCCTCTGACGACTCTCTCTTTAGCGCGTACACTTTTGGTTACATACGTGCTGGCATGTGCGTGCGTCCGACTTGAATCTTCATCTCTCTCTCTCCTTTGCTGTTTGCTTTGATAATACAAGATCCCCAGCAAAAGCAGCAGCTCTGCTGGAATTATTAATGCGTCAGCGCGTATAGCCGCTCATGAGCCTCATCGAGAATCTCGTCCTTTTTTGCGCGACTCTGAATACGGAGAGACAGAGAGAGAGACAGAGAAGAGACGATCGAGCTGGCTTTTAACGCCGACACCCTGTTTATCAACGCGTACACTCTCTGCGCGTCGGAAATAGATTTCTGCTGAATCCCGCTAATGACTCTTTTTCACCACACTGCAGTGTGCGCACCAACTATACACCAAAACATTTTCGGCCTCCCGCATAAATAATCGCGACGCGAATATTATTATATTCCATTATAATAAATGAATATTCAGAGCTACGTCGCGAGAGCGAATTAACATAAAGCCAGCGGCCGCATTATTAATAATTCGCGCGTAAAAGCCGCAAAATCAGGCCTCATCCGAAATTTCATTGGGAGCAAATGACGCGAGTAAAGCCAGAGTTCAAACAGCAGCAGCAGCAGCACCGACCGTGACATTCTCAAAGTTCGCGCTCTGCAGCGGCAACAACTCGTCGCGAATCGCAGCGCACGACTCGCAAACTTTCTTTCCCCGGCTGCTGCTGCTGCTGCTGCTGCTCTCCGCACCTGTCGTGTCGTCTAGTCGTCGTCGTGGAAACTCCCGTGTGTTTGCGTGCTGGACGACTAACTTTTGGCCGAACGTTGCGGCACCGATTATTGCCCAAGCCGCTCCTCCTCCGTTTGTTTGGTCTGCAGAAGTTTGAAGCTGCACGTGTGTGCGTTTTTCGACTCGTATATTATACTGGAAAGCTAGTGGTAGCTATAGCACTGCACTCTCTCGGAGCTAAAAATAGAGCGCGAGCAGAGCAATTTTTTCGTCAATAGCGAATCTTTTTTCTCGCCAACGAGTCCAAGTGTTCGCGAGCGCGCGAAGAAGAGAATAAGAGAGAGAGAGGAACAAAAGTGGCCGTCGAGAGAAAATGGGCTCTCTCTCTTGCGCCTCGGAGGCGAGAAAGAACGCGGTTTGGGGAGAGGTAGAGCGAGAGAAAAAGGCGTATATAGTAGAGAAAGAGAGGATGTTCGCTGGGCGAGTTACTCTTGGCTGGCCTACTTTGGACCTGGGGGAGAAAAGCACAGCCCATTAAGGCAGAGCGAGTTGAAGCTCGACTGCTGCAGAAGAAGAGAGAAAAATCGCTGCTATGTACTTCGAATTTCTAATTTTCTTCCTCCGCTTGCGCCTGCGATACAGCGCCGCGCGCATTCTCTCCCTTTCCAACTTATAAAGAGTATATCAAGTTTTCTTCCTTCTCTCCCATGCTACTGCAGCGCTGCTGCTGCTCCTGCTGCAGTCGGAAATTCATAGTGGCAAAGTTCACTGTAATGTTATTGGTGAGCTTAAACTTACTTTGATATTGCGCTGCTTCCTTGTTTAAATGCGAATTTCACCGCGAGAGTAGTACATAATGCTGATGTACATTTCGCTCGAAACTAACTCATAATAGCGTTATTTCCACAATAAATTATTGAAGCTCGCACTCAGTGCCGCATTGGAGTGTCGAAACTAAACCGCGCGCGTTCGAAAAAGGAGAAAAAGTGCCTCTCTCTTTCAGCAGCTGTACACACGTAGCATCGAACGCGTTTGGTATTATAGAGAAACAGCGACGGCTACCTCTCACCTGATGTGTGCCTGTGTATAGAGATTAAAGAAAGAACGCAATGGATCAACGCTCACGAGAGAGTTAGTCTGTGATTAGCCGACGCACCGCCACGGGAGAAATAATTGCATTTCGCGCCTTTGCTAATGCAATAATTACATGATGGAACCACCGACTTTTTTTATTTATATGCCGATCTCGATATCTTAAATGGAATCGCGAAAGCTCCAGCATCGCCTCTCTCCGTCTGTGTGTGGCCTGGTATGTAATCGTCTTGTCATTGATAAAAATACGCTTTATTATGGTATTGGCTATTACGCGCCTGCTCCTTCCAGTGAATAAATATTGTCGGACGCTTGTTACACTTCGGAGAAAAAATATTATGATCCCCGCGCTCTGAAGCACTGCTGTGGAAGGCAAAGCGGCAACAAAACTCTTCGGCTGAATCAGCGGGAATGTTGTTCTACGCGCGCATACCCGAGACGAGAATTAAGTTTGTCACGTATGTACGCGTTCCTTGGCTATTCGTCCACGTAAATTAAATAATTTTATCTGTATTTATATCTCCGTATCAGTGCGTACGCAGACCTTCGCTTTTACTCCGCGAACTCGCTGCCTCTGTCTTTCGCGTAGAATATACACAAGCAGACGGATCTAGCGAATATTGTACGTATATACAGTAACAGAGCAAGAGAGAGAGAGAGCCGAGGGATATGGGCTCGCAGCTGCCGGACCCCGCGCTAAATTGTCTATTTACATAATGCCGGCGTAATTAAGACGTAAGCGAGCCCCGCCGTATAGTCCACCGGCTACCGGCTCAACTTGCGCGCACGCTCTCTCGTATATGTGTGTGTACACATGATAGCACCGACTCTACGTCTCTCTGTCTCTGCCTGGCAGTATCTCCGTTGCAGTGGCTATATAGTGCATAGTATATATTGCTATACTGCTCTCGGGACGGGGCTGTTTCTCTACTTGGCCAAGCAGGAATCGAGTTGGCTATTTTGCTGCGAGAAATTACGCTAATTAGGATCGTATCTTCCTCTCTCTCTCACTGGGAAGTTTGAGCTTCTTTGAATGGACGAGCGCTCTCGACTGGACTGCGTTTGACGGAAATGGAAACGTTAATGATTAGTTTTATGTAATTAAATTAAAGAGCTCTTGATGCACGCGCGCTCTATTGCTGGTAATTCGACTAATTGCATGAATTTTCAATTCCTACTTTGCACACTGCGGCTTCATAATACTTGTAGTATATAATTCATCATCGAGATCTGCCGAACGAAAACTACTCGAGAGCGCAAGCTGCAGGCAATTACCGGAGAGTGCAGTGCCGCACAGAAAAACGGAGCATTGCGAGCAATAATATTATAGAATAGAGACTCTCTCGTTTGCGCGCGCATAATTTCAATTTGCCAAAGCTGCAGTGTCAGAGTCCGCTCAGTCTCTCTCAGAGAGAGCAGAGGACGAAGAAGAAGAAGAAGAAGATTGACTCGTTAGGGCTTGGAAAAAGCCGGTGATTTACGGCTGCGGCGCGCACTTTTACGATCGCTCGCGATTTCGGGCCGAGATGGCCAGCGGCGGCTGTATAATACTGATGTATACAGACGCAGAAAGGGGGACGAGCTTATACAACTCGGAAGTATCCCACGCTGATGCTGCTGCCGCTGCTGCTCCGACACGCAGTCGTACGGTATAATACCGCACTGCGAGAAAGCCGTCTATAAGGGCCGGAGCACAATTGTAAGCGTAACCGTAGACATCGAATGTAACCGTAGAAGTTTGAATTTTCGATTATGCACGGCTGCGCAACACCGGCATATTCGCATCATTTCGGAAGCTCGGCAGAGTCTTTGTGTGCGTCGGGGAGAAATGATTTAGAAGCGTTGAATTACTCGCGCTGCGTTATGTAAGTATTATAACTAAAATCGAGCTGCGGCGCGAATATAAGGTTACTCCCAGTAGCATATTGTAGACTCGGCTTTAACCGAGAGCATTCGCAGCAACAGTGCTGGGATGCAGTGAGAGATGTAGATAAAAGCTGGAAAGAGCACAGAGTCTCTCTTGCAGCGAATAAGGTATGTGTGCGCGCGATATTAGCGTGTGTGCGCCCTCGCGGCCGTGTTACAAAGCTCGGCGGCGGCGGCATCTAAGAAAAGGGACGAGGATATTAATGGCGCGCTCACGCCGGACTGTTTGCACCGGGCACGACATTTTAATCTTTGTCAGCCGCGAAGCGTATCGCTACCGCCTGTTGGATAAAACTGCGCGCACATGCGCTTGGCTCTAGTGTATAAGTACAGTATATAGCAGTAGTAGGAGGAGAAAGGATCCGAAGCTGATGGAAGAGGAGGAGGAAAGACCGCTCTGTTTGATTTTTCACTCCCTCGTCTCTCTTTCTTCTTTTATTCGCGCATTTATTAATATGCATATTAGCGGGAAATTAATTACGTTCCAGATTGCGCCTGGCTTATTATTATTTCTCTCCACAGCTGGGCGTATACAGAATAGTCGTCGTTTATGTATACACTGTTATTTATAACAGTTAATATACACCTCCACCGCTATCGCGCGGCGATAATTAAATAGCTCGCGGGTTTATTTTCCCTTCTTCTTTTTAAATTCCAAACGCCTTATCTCGCGCTCGAGAGAGAGAGGAGGTAGAACACTCGTTGACGTCTCGCCGAAAGCATCGGTGTCTAATATTTAAATCGCTCCTCGGCGAGTATTTCTGTATATAAACACAGCATCCGAGCCTTAATGAGTTTATTATCTCGCGGTTGGCCGCCTCGCATATATATCATCGGCTGGATTATTTTTGTTTACCTTATATTCTTACAATTGCATCAGCTATCAGCCTCGTAAAAACGCTCTCGGAAATATCAACTTCCGCAGAGCGGTAACTCAAGAGCATTCGTCTCTCGCTCTCGGCGCTGTGTTATAGTATGACAAAGACCCTGTCGCCATAGTTAATTACAACGGAGCCGAGTCCAAGGAGCGATAATTGGGTACATGCCGATGTCGTGCGAAAATAACACGATGCGCGAATAGCGCCGCTCACTCTCTCTCAGGCATATATGTACAGCTTCCCCTCCTTTCTCTCTTTCTTCGTCTTCGCGTTACAACAGTTATATATTTGAGAGTCTGTGATGTGCCTTGTGAGCGTCTTCTTATACGCCGAGAGCCGAGCACGTGTGTGTACAGTTTATTTGTAACGCGCAAATATTTATGTTTGTACTTACGGGTATTAATGCACGCAAATTCACAGTTGAGAATCGGTTTTGTGACTTCGTGTTCGCACTCTGGAGACTTATGATCAACAAACGTTATAGCTGCGCAGTCAACAAAAAACAAACAAAACACGTTCCTCGAATCGACTAATAATTTTATCAGAAGCCATTATGACACCC
>UCOJ01001446.1:0-29838 GCA_900474305.1 Cecidostiba fungosa
AGTAAGTTATCCGCGCCTAACACTCTCACTGTTAGTGGAATATAATAAAATTTTACCTGTGATAGATATAGCTTTTGCAACTTGGGATAATTTGGGTTCAGGCCTCTAGGTCTTTCTAAACAATGAATTACTCTCACCGATTAATCCCGAATAATTAAATTTATTAATAATTAAAATATTTTACTTTGACGCTCAACAATAATTATACAATTGATTTGATTTAAAATAGATTTTGTAGACACCAATTGACGAACTGGTAGCGGTACGACACCAATTGTCGAACTGGTGTAGACGGAGTCGATGCTGATTTCGAACTAATCTGTATAAGCTATGCAAAGGTTATTTAAACCCACGCATCTTTCAAAATGCTCGATCTTCATTTCGCAAGATGCATCGAACGCACTTAACAAAAATGATTATTTGGCACTTCGTAACTTCACTCATGACCGAGACTGACGTTCTGGAAATATAAGATTCGGCAGTTTTTATATTTTAGGCCATTTCCAGAAGTTTCTAAATTGAAAATGATTTTAATATTGATATGAAGCTTAGTGTACGTCATACGACGTAACAAATATATCATTCTTAACATTGATCAGAAATATTTTGGTAAAATAGTCAACTTTTTAAAGAAGGATGCACTATCTTTTTTAGTAAACTGATGAAAAAATGAGATCCCTAATAATATGTTCGATCAAATCTTGTATAGATTGTATATGAATTTTATTTCATTTGTTTATAAATATACACACCTCCTTATTACTCCGATCAAATTTTCTTGGCTTTCACTGTGCGCACTGCTCTGAGAAGTGATACGTTGTACGTCTTTGCCAGCACCAAAACGACTGACTGGTTCGCCCTTATCACTTCAACTTATATAGAGAGATAAAAATTATACGTACAGCTGATCCATTCATCATGAGAATAATCTAATCTTATTCACATTTCATATTTACTGCCGAATTTAAAATTTCAATAAATAAGTAAATAAAGATAATTGTGAAGATTATAGGTTCGTAGAAAAAGTAAAATTTGTTTATATTTACTTTGGATCTCCGTTAATTTAGCATAACCTGATTATCGTTTTAAAGCAAAAGATAATTTATAAGACTCTCGCATATACGTATTATTAAGAACAATCCAAAGGAAAGCTCTCAATCTTACCGAAATCTCGTATCAACTGTCAGAGAAACAAACTTTCTCCTAAGTAAATGAATATTTGATGTTTCCTTTATTATGATGCCGCGCAAGTGATGTTTATTAAAATTGTAATAAGCCGTATAAATATAATTCAGCGCTACAGCGTCGCCCAATGAACTTTCTTTCGGCATTTCCTTCTCTTCCTCGCACTCTCTTCAAACTTTTTCGACGATCGTCTTTCATACTTAGCCTTCCGGCTTCATGATTAAGGCATAAGCAGAGAACTTAGTTCATGGGTTATGCGAACGACACTTAATAACCTCGTGCCCGCGCGAGCATGGTAATACTCTCCTTCTTCTTCTCTCTTGGAGAACTAAAATTGATACCACCGTTGAGTACGCCCCGCACGCATTAAGGCGCCATAAATTATCTTCGGTGCAGCTCTTCTATCCTTATACACTGATATAGGTATATACACACAAGCAGCGGGGCAAACTTAAGTGCATCATAGTCGCGTGTGATCATCCAACGAATTTAAGGATTATCTCGCACCAGTCCCCGTCTTTCTTCTTCCTTCGACTGCGATAAGGGCCGAAGCTATACCATAAAGTGGGAGAAGAGCCGCGGAAAAGTAAATTTTCTCTTCCGACTCCGAGTAACTCATTCAACTTAGTTAATTAGCGGGCGTATACGCGGGGATACGCTCAACTGCATCTCTTCTCGCGCTCTCTCGCAAACTCTCTCCGCTGCAGTCTCCCTTACTCTTCCGGCGAGCCTTTCGAGTGCGCGCTCATTTTTAACTCTGCCCGATTTCCTCTCCCTCCTTCTTTCTCTCTCTCTCTCTCTCTCCTTTTCTCTGTTTCCGACTCTGTGTTCCGCCAGGACTGACCCCGTAAAAAGGACTTTGTTGCAGTATATACGTTCGAAACGCTCTGGCTTTTCCAATAGCACTTAGTCCGACGCGTGGTGTCCTACTACCTTACGTGCAAACGCTATACGTATACATTCGGGGTAGCCGAGGTTACCGATAAGACTTTTGTTCGAGCAGCTGGCCGAGTATTGTCAAATTTTATTCTAATTGAAATCAAAGCCTTCTCTGTCGGAGTAAAGTACGGTAAAAATAAAAGCCTCGAAATGTATAGGCTCGACGTAATAAGCTTCTTCTGCAAGCTTTACATTTAAAAGGTTGGAGCTCAGACTTTACAGTTTTAAGAAAAATACCAGAGAAATATGAAGTTAGAATTAGCGCAAGAGAAATACGCAGAGTGGTTGTAATGGGTCGTAAGCCATCTGGAAGAATATAGCTTTATACTGTTTTTGTTTTCTCCAATAATTTAACGTTTTTTTAATAACGTGCATGAAAAAGGCTGTTTTTAAAAATATTTCTACAATTTTATGATTGTAACGCGCACAAGAAAACTCAATGTCAGTTTTATTTAATGAAATGAATTTATTATTAACAAAAATTAATACGTAAGTTGGCACCTCTGGTTCCTCTCGTAGTCGAGAAAAAAGTGATCAATTTTCAGAGTCCTCTCCTGTTATGCAAAAAACGTTTTCATGGAAACTCAACGTTCCCTTTAACGGTTTCGTCTTTTCTTTTCTTTCCAATCATCGAACGCTTCTATGGCATTCCGTCCGCAATTGGGCAACTCCCTCTTGCCAGTCTTGCCCCGTAGCTCTCAACTTTATTTGGTTATCAGAACCAGTAGTGAGAGAATAGTGGCCCCGGATAAACCACATCGTATGCCGTGCGCACAAGCCTACACAACAGCAACAATCTTACCTGTTGTGTCGAAGCGCTCTCAACTTCTTTTAATTGTTCTTTGCTGGATATACACTGGAAAATCCTCAATTTCCCATTCCTTTACCATGCATAAAAAAGGATCTAAAAAGGATACAATAAAAAAAAGCACGTTGTGTATAACAAGAGGGGAAGTGACTTTTTTAGACTCGGATGTTTGAGCACTTGTGTCCATTTCGGGTGCCTTCGGCGCCCTCGACTACCACTCGTGTTCAAACATTATCCTCGTTAGAAAAATCCAATTTTCCCCCTATAGTTGCACAATATATTATTATATTAAAAAGTGTCCAATCTAAACTTAATTTTTTGTGCGTACGTGTGAACCGCTATAAATTATAATAAAGCAGTTTTGAACTGGCGCCCTTTCCCCACCGCCTCTTAAACTCTTCGTGTCTCTGGGCAGCAAAGATAGGTGGTGCATATAGGCGCTTTCCTATCCCTCTTATCGCTATCTGCGAGCCCAGTGCATATATATAGCGGATTGTCACCTATGTCAACACCTCGGTCAACGCTGCCTTTTGTCGGGTCTGCTTGCAGAGCCGCTCATGCTGTAACTGAGACTCACGATACAATCACAATAATAGTTAAAATAAAAGTTTTCTAATATTAATTATAATAAAAGTTCATCGGCAACGCAATGCTTTCTCTACAAAGTATCCCGAGCAGCCTCAGTTGACGAGCATAAAAATACTGAATTCTAAAAAAAACTTCAATTTCTTGGCTTCTCGCGACGCCAACATTGTGAGGACGCAATAGCGTCTCCTGTATAGTTTATGCATTCAATACCGGAATACTCGCAGAGAATGCTCCTGGCGGCAACGACGCGTCGCGGTCACACATTGCATTCGATACGCCTTGGGCGAGCTTTTTCCGAGTTGAGCAAATCGATGAATGGATACACTGGCCTCTGGACTGTGCTCGAGTGTGTGTGTGTATGGCATTATATAAGCAAGAGTTGTTTTCTCCGGGCAAGATAAAAGTCCGCAAGAAGTAGAGGACGAGACGAAATGATGGCGAGGAGCTCTATAGCGTCATTGTTTGCTTGGTAAGTTTGTACTTTGGTTTTACGATCGGTTTCAAAACTATACATCATACATAGCAATCGTGACAAAGTTTCAATGTTGAATAATAAATTGAATCAAGGTAAAACTTGTGTAATAAAACATTTTCCAAATGTTGATAGAGTCACAAGATAAAATACACTCCATACACTCGTTAAAACCACTTTTTACTGTCCCAACCTTCAGCATTCTCGCACGCATTGCCTTCTATTTTTCAAATTCTCTAGCGCATTGCACTTTTAATGCAATTCCCGAGACGACTCGCGCCACATATAGTCGCACGCGGTGCAGTGCTCGTCCATTTTGCTCGCGCGAGTGTCGCTCGATTAAATCTGTCAGTCCTCCTTCTCAGCCCAATACATCTCCGCAGCTCGCGCGGATACAAAAGGAGCCGTTCTATCGACGGTCGAGAAAAGGCACACGACAACCAGAGGGAAATTTACGGAAGTTGCGCGCACTGCAGTGCACAGCATGCTCCGATAGTGCCGGCAAGTAATTAAAGCTGCGCGCTTCTGCTCCGGATATTTGCTGGACTCCGTCGCACCTCTAGACTTGTCAGATGGGCTGCGGTACGCTCTATAGGTATATATGCACTATATATGCGAACGTCGGCTATCGACGTTGACGAGGCAGTAATTTGTTTAATCTAATTATTGTTTTATCAATGCTGCAGCGCTCGCTTTCGCTAAAGTTCATTGAATTACGCACGCTGGCGAAGCTGCTTTGAGGGCTCGCAAAATTTGGTTATTGAATTTTCCAAACTCGACTCGCGCAGTGTTGGTGCACTTGCCGCTGCGTTAATTGAATAGCCGATTGACTTTTAGTTTGGAACTGCGATTGATTCGTTAATGGCGAAAAAGAGCGGTCGCTTTTCAGACGTTTGATGATTTATAAATTGAATTAAAATGGTGTACGGAACTCATTACAGGCTTTCTGAATCTACCAATTTGTAGAGTTTATTGGACGCTTCAAAATTTCGCTCTACTAATTTGAGCATAACATTTTTTTTTCTGTGCAATTCATTTAAATTATTTTCAATAACGTATTGATCTGGCTTCTGACACAATAATATAAAAAGAACGAATTGGTTACTTAATGAAATTGAAATTCTGATGCTGTTGTCAGTCGATGTTAACTATGTTGTTTGTATGCTGCACACGAGGGTTTATTTTTCCCATAGGAATCGGAATTGGTGGATGTGGTAAAATACATTTTGTAAGTGAACCACATGACGAAAGCGATGCGCAATTCAATTTGCTCTTTATTATTAAAAATTTAAGCGCAGTGATAATCACTATTTTTATTCCAACAAAGATATAATTTGCAGAAATAATACAAAAGATTGATTGCGTTCATTATGAAGTTAAAAGTAAAGAGATTTTTTTTCAATTTATTAATTATAAATTACGCATAATAATTGCTAAAATAAAAAATTACCAATTCTCAAAATGATCAAATTAGCAGTCAGAGCTCTTCTCATAACTAATGGATCATATGTGTCTCCAATCTGACAACTGCATCTCTGCAGAGTTTTATCCAAGCAACCAATCACAATATTAAATTTTATTTACTTAAGCGCCAACCGCATAGTACTAGCAAAATTATTCATATACGCAGCCCTTCGCTTCGTCAATTTTCCCTTCTTGCACTCGCGAGCAACGAAGAATCTCGCGAAAGCGTAAACACTCGATCAGGTTATGCCAGCGCAGAGTATGGACCGCCTACCTCTTCCATAACTGGGTTCTCCAGCAGCCGCAAACTGGCAAGCACAAAGAGAGTAGGTAGGAGACAGCGCGGTCGCATCGTCCAGTAATTTCGAAGCAGCACATATAGTAATCCGTCCTAGCGTACGTTCGTATATACATCCCTATACATGCATACGTGTGTAGATATAGCCATCGAGGTCGAGTATCTGACGGTGTACTTCCGATGCCGCTGCAACACAGCAGTAGCCGCTGCTCCCACTAGAATAGAGATGACGCATCGGCGAATAGGACGACGACCGCCACAAGTAATTGATATTGGTACAGTAGCGACTATCCCAAAAGCGAGCGCTGTGTGCGTATCGGCCAGCGCGAACCTCTCCTCCCACTGCTGTACCTCGTATATGTACATCCACACATGTACAGGAAGACAACCGGCTTGTCGAAGCCGAGGTCGATGGTCTGCGCGCGCGCGAGACCGATATTCCATTTTCTCCCCGAACTCACGATCTGCAGATGCTACTTGCCGCGCAAACAAGACAGTTGCCACTGTTATACAGCCCTTATCCCTATTAGCTCGACAGATTCTTGCGCATATGGGACAATTAGCAAACAATTTATTTATCGGCGCCAAAATATTTGCTAAGGCGATTAAAATATAACTTTTTTTCTTATGGTTCATTAGTGATCAGCTGCAATAGACTTTTATTTTCTGAAAAATATTTTAATTGCGTACCTACAATATTTATATCTAAGTTACATACATATAAGAATGTTTATATTTATCTCGTGATATTTTTTGTCTTTTTAAAAAATTTCAACTTTCAACTGCGTCCTTGAAACTTAGCACTAAATTTATCGGTCACTCCTCGGTCGATGATTGGACCTGTTTTTCTGTCTCGAATAGTATTCTGTTTATTAAATACTAGGTTTATTTTTCTCGAGTCACTTTTTTAAGACATGATAATATATTTTTTTTATTAAATAATATATGCTCGTATTATTTGTGAATGAAGTTATTTTAACATGTTTTCATTTTTCTAACAAATTTTTTGAATTATTAATAAAAAAATGAGCTTATAATTACATCAAAGTATATATTTCTTAGGCACACATGTCCGTTGATACTTCAAACGTACAGCTCTATTTTCCCCTGATAGATTATTCAAAATTCCTTGGTCGAAATCATTGTAATTATCTGCTATTCTGCGAGGCTATAAACAAAAATGACATTTTATTAAATTGGTATTTATGTATAAAGATGATTGTTTCGTTAAAATTACTACAAAATCCGGTTTTAAAAATCAATTTCAAATTGCGATAGTTGGGGGTCCAAAAGTAATCTAAATTTTACCGTTAACTATTATTATTGTTTGATAGCAACTCACCTTGTCAGTAAGCTCCGTTACAATCCAAAAGAAGCAAAATTCATCATTATTTTCTGTAATTTTCAATTCATCTTCATATCCGAAACGGGTACCTTTTGATTCGAAATTATCTATCTTTAGTGCTTCGAAAGTTCGTCCATCACTGGTTATACGCTGCATTCTGAATCCTTTACATTCGTTATCTTTAATTCGAAAACTATATGGATCTCTTTTGCATTCTCCTGTTACTAGTAGAAAACCTCCGTCATCCAGATTTCGGATTGCTATCCAGTGTGCAATTTCGGGTAAGTGCAAGGTTACATTCAACGTCATTTTGTTATTATCGAATTGGCTGCAATAAACTTGATTCATTGTATCGTTTGCACCTTCAACTCGACAAAGACCATAAAGTTTGTGCGAATTCGAGTGAGCTGTTCTATACGATGGGTAATGTTTGGTCGGAATTTCCATTTGCTTTATTTCTTGACCTGATGGATTGACATATACCACCGTCCAAAATACAGTCGAATATTTGTCACCATCATAATTGGTAAAGTTAAAACCAAAAGTATGATGTCCCTCGTCTGGTGACTGATCATTTAACGGTAATGTTACGAAATTCCAGGGAGTCTTCACGTTATAAAGTGTTGGCTCACCTATCTGCTTGCCATCGAAATCATACCTTATTCTACATCCTGGCATACTTTGACAATTATTTTCATTAAGAAATATGATTTCAAAAGAATCGCGATACAATATTGGCAATGAATTCAGTTCATCAACCATAGTAAGAGGGAAAGACAACTCAGATATAATTGTGCAGTTCTTTAAATTAATAATTTTTAACTTTAATTGGGTCATTTGAATTTCGGACTGGAGTCGATCAACGTTCCAAGCAATAAGTCCTCGATCGAGAGTTAAACGGTAATATCTCATAAATCCATTGTAATTAAATACTGAACTGGTTTCTATGGATAAATCGCAGGTATCGGCACTGCTTACATTTGTTGGCGACCAAGTCTCCGTTGTAATCCTACACGATTTGATTTTAGCTGTTGATTGTTTAGCTTCGCAGCTAACGAATGAAAAGCTATTTTTATATTCATCAAAAACTTTGCCAGGTAAATGAAAAAATCTTGAATCACTAGAGATCCACTCTTTTGATAGAATTTGTATATCTGAATGTTCAGTACACTCAGCGCTATAACTGAGCAGATAAATTACTAGAAGTCCACGCAGCAGCATGGTTCAATAATTTATTACTTCAATATTTAATCCTGCAAGAATTAAAAATGAAAATTCTTTAACAACGTAATCAACTAAGGAACATATATCGCATGTCTAAAATAATTCTTGAATTATTTTATTCAGTTCATTGTTTGTCTAATGTTTTAAAAAGGAATAAGTGGTATAACTTACGAAATTATATTCGAATTTTCAGAAAACTTTTGAAGAACTGTAGATCTCAGAAGTAAATAACATCCAGTATAAGCTTTGATAGATTCGATATTTTGCTGATCAGAAGATCCTCAGCAGCCGATACAACTGTGCGCGACCACTGCTCGAACTGAAATGAGAAGTATCGATTCACAACCAGTTCTTCTTCTAAAAATAATCCCTTCCAGACTTCCAGCAAAGTCGATGAATTTAAAGCTGTTCGATCAGTCAGACCGTCTCGGTCATTGCCTATCGAAAAGTTTATAATCACACTCTATATGAGGACGTTGCCGTTTCTCTGATTTGCATAACACGTTAGGATTTCATTCAAGTATAGTATCGATGGTTTCAAAAGTCACCTTCCCAAATCCTTTTGTGAAGACTAAAATTTTCTAACTTTGGATAAGACCTATATAATATAAAATGAAGATTTTTTAAAATTAATTTTGGTATTTTCTATTTTAATTTAATAAAGATGAATTTTATAAAATGATATGCATAGTTGTAAGTAATTCCATCGTGCACGGGGTCAGCAGTGTGCACCGTGCGAGAAGCACGTCAAATTGAGATATATGGAACTTAATAATGTCCAGCGATCCGCGTAGTCTAGAATGTCCTCTCTTGGGAGAAAAAAAGGTCAACATAATTTCAAAGAGTGCAAGCACGTCCACAACCCACGAGCGAGGAGAGCTGTGCGAGAATTCGATTACTTCGCGGAACGGCGCGATTCTTCATCTCTCCGTCAGCATTGGAGATTTTCGGTCGACTCCGCTAGCAGGAGTTCTTTTCTTTTCCATTCGCTCTTCGTGCTGATTCATTATTTATTAGCAGACTGGATACTTATCGTATTGATCCGCTCTTTCTTCGGAATACATGCTGGCTTCCATGCAATTTTATGTTTTTCCCGAGAAAGTAGATATCTATACCCCGAGAAATAGCTTTTACGACGATCTTTGCAGCCGGTGGTAAATAAGAAAAAAAAAACATATAATTCAATTTATATTCGAGTAGCATAGTAACGGTATCAATAATATTTTCGTATAAAGAGTCAGTGTATTTTCATGAAAAATTCATCGTTCGTCCCAGGAATCAGCAGCAGCGGCGCATTATCACTTTCAAAGATTTTGAAAATTGCATAGTATACCTGCAAAGTAGTTTGCCATCCTTGCAAAAGCATGCATATTTGCTGATGCAAAGTGATGTAGTTCAACCTCCCGCCGCCATTGCAGCAGTTCTCTCTACAGCACTTGGATTGCGACAGTCAGTTCGTTATATTATCATTTAAATTGTGAACCTCTCGCTCGTACCTCGAATTCACACACACATATAGGTATATACATACACAGTAGTCAAACGAAATCTGAGTCTCACGCGGTATTTCCCGGACTCGGGTGCGAAGGATTTCGTCAGCAATAACAATCACAAAGGCTCATTTGCATATCAAGCCTGTGGTCGCGCACAAGTTGGCTCGTCCTGTTGTCCTAGCCCGATATTCTCTCCTCTATACGCGCTCCTTCTCTCTCTAGACAACTGGTGGCGATTTTCCTTGGTCCTCGACCCTTAGGGATCCTTGGCCTCGTCTCCTAGCGTTAATTAAGCACCGATCAATTACACCAAATCCTCTGTGCTACAGCTATATATGTAGCGCGCTTGGTAGGCTGAATCATATCTCATGCGTCTCCCGTGTCGATTCGATTGCAATCTAATTTGATGTATGCAATTTCTCGTTAGTTGATGAATCCGCATATCTAGGGAATCTCCTCGATAGCTGTAGTTATTAGAGATTTACTTATCTGGGAACGTATGTCAATGTGAAATGGGATAATTAAAAAAATTATGCTAGAATAATCGAGCAATTTAATCGGCAACATTGCATTTTTACATGCAACTCAAACTGATTTCAATAAAAGCTTTCTAAAATGAGATTCGGAAGTCCCAGACGCAGACAGGTTGATTAGCTACGATTAGTCAGAATACGAGAGATGGAAACCCCAGATATTGGTCAACGCACAGAGGTATAGGCAAGTCGAAAATAATATTTTGAAGTCTTCGGCCATTTAGAATGGGATACACCGATCAATTATTCAGAAACGTAGCAGATATAGCAGTATAAAAATTACTCATAAAAATATACGTCCAATTTGTGATGAGTTTATATTCGGTTTCTAAAAAATTTTTCAATAGCATCTTCTCGTGCTCACGACGTGTTCAATTACGTGAGAAAAAAAGTAAATGCGCCATTTCACGGGCTGTACATAGGTCGTTAAATCTCGTACTCCATCGCAGGTGTATTTTCCTATTGGAAAAGCTCTCGGCTATTATACGACAAAGTATACTGGGAAGAGACACGCGTGTGGTAATTGCTTCCTTATTATCATATTCATGAAAGTGAACGAGTTGGAGCGTGCGGGCGGCTGGTATAGCTGCTGGTTGTCTGGCTCCGGCCTGTGAGCCCTCTTCACTTGGCAGTAGCGCTGGAAAAAGGAGAACGCTAAAAGACGAGGGCATTTTGTCCTGGGCCCGGTAGATTGCACTCGGAATCGTATGAATATTCAACGCGTCCTAAAGTTGGATCGTCTTGGAGCAAATATTAAATTCACTTCTGCCCCTGGAGTCGAGGAGGGCTCCAGGCTAACTAGCGGTATCAGTGTCACGGAGTGGCTTGCTTAATTTTATCAGAGCCGCGTTCGTTTCCGCTCTGCATTTTATAAAGGATTATCACTCTTACTCTCCATTTATTAAACCTAATATTTGTTGATTCCTTTTATTGAATTTTCATTGCAGGATTATATATTTAAATTAAAACGGCTCGCGATATTTTATACTATTCTTTCTTTTTTTTTTCAATCGCGATGATTAAAAAAAAACAAATAAATAACGGGCGTTCAACGCGTTAATCGATCCTTCACGATGCACTCGGATGTCAAGCGCTCGTCGAGAGAAATTATCGTCGAGCCTTTCCCAATTCACGCATCCACACGGCTTTAATTATGGGTAACAATATATCAGCTTTGATTAATTACACTACAAACTCTGTCATCGTATCGCACATTCTGTTTACATCGCCCGCGTTTGATGTCGATAACGTACGGTATACGATTACGAGTGAGTGAACAGTTTAAAGTATTCGCCTACAAACGCAGAAACGCTATCGGATTATTAATGAACCTTATTTGCATATGTGTCTTTGTTGAATGAAATGGCGAACTAGAAACCATTGCGGGCATTAATTTGTGTAAACGATTGTATGAATATTTCAACAATTCATCAATGACAATCTATAATAGTTTTTAAAAATGTTGTACAGCGAAATTGTTTAGTTAAATAAGTTAAATATGCAATCAGCAGAATTTATTATAATTTACATTTTTTTCACTCTTATTAGTTTGCCTTCTACTCGACATTTAACCAACTTACATACACTTATCCATTATTTTTAGATATTATTTTCAAAAAGGCACTATTCTACCGGTTCAAAGCTATCTTGAAATCGAGTTAACTTACTAAATTGATTTTTCGCAAATCCGAGAGACTCAGCGACGCAAATAAAATTCGGAATATTGACGAATTTCCTGCATCAGCTTTCTTTGAAATATGGACCAAAGCTCCCCCCCCCCCTCAGCACTCGATGACATCAAAGCGCGACGGCGAGTCCAGCGTGTCCGGGGCGCTCTTAGAGCTTATATACACTTTGATATCGGTTACACTCTCGACAATTTATGCGTCTGCAATCGCGCAACTCGCGTATATACACACAGCCAGCGGTATTAGCCCGCATGTAAATGAATGCGACTGTCGCTGAAAGAGGTGTATATACACACACACGTACACACATAGAGGAAGAAGTGAGCGTAAGAGAGATGCGAAGCTCTCGCGCTGGCCTCGATACAATAATCCGCTAATTCGATAATTGATTTATCGTGTATAACCAGGATATGTAAAACTAACAGAATCGCGTAATGCGCGCGCGCCCGAAAGCCCGTTCGCTCGTTAATTAATGCAAAGCGCGGGAGCGCGCTATTCCAAGCGCGTAATGTGTGCACGCGAGGTGGGGCCGCTGGAAAGTCAGTATGTTAGTAGCAGTGAGGGTGAGTAGTACGAGCAATTTTCGAGGGCAGGATTAATTCGTTGCGGTTAAAACTGGACTGGGGGAACTGATGAAATACCTTCGAGTCTCTCCTTTGGTTATATCTTTGCCTGAGTCTCTGATTTTTTTAGTCGCTTGCTAATCGAGAGCTCCATGCCAACTCGTTAAATTGGAATAAACAGCAACAGTCTGTAAGCTTAATTAAGTTACATTGATGGGCCAATCCGAAACCGTCCGACTCTCTCGTGATGAATTGCCTATTTTAATCTTCTCATACTGGTATCCTAGCGAAATGCTACGAAGTATAATCTCTGTACCCCTCATAGACTTCCCGCACAATGCATCACGAAAAAATTAAATACGTATCCGAGTAAACCAATATCCGAGAAAAAACATTTTTCCATTTTTTCCCTAAAGCTCTCATCATAGAAAGCTTTCATTTCCCGCAGCTTCTTCGGCATGAAAGAATAGTTCACTTTTCTCCCCTCAACTCATTACCAGGACGTCGAATAAATGTAAAATATCGTCTAGATTCAGATAACAAAAGTCCGCGTGATAATTCTTTTTCTCTTCGCTGGAAGCAGAAGCAAATGAAATATACACACCACCCTCGGCTAGGCTCACAAAAAAGCGAGAGGAGGACACACAGCCGACTTCCTTCGATCGGCCAGTATATAGTGTATATAGTATATAGCAACGCGAGCGGTATGGGATTAGCGCAGCCGGTCGTTAAGCGCGAAGAAAGAAAACGTACACGCGAACAGTAATTTTTTTTTCTCCTGCATCAAGCTCTAGTCCATACACAGCCGCCATTAATCTAGTCTAGTTTAGTCGAGGCACGCGAGAGAACACAACCAGTGGCCGCGTGTGGATTGCAGGAGAGGCTACTCGCGCGCGCCGATGATTAATTACCGCGAATAAATGCAGCTAACCCGCGAAGTAAATCCAAATAAAGATATATCACGCCGACTATTAATATCGCCCTCCCGCTGGCTTTCTATCTCTCTCTTGCTCTCTGTTTTGGCTCTGGAGGTGCGATGCGATGCTGCAGCCGAGCCGCATTGTTATAGTGAGAAACTGCGCTGATTGCGTTTACTCTTGGCGAGAAAGAGAGAGAAAGAGCCCTTTTTCGCGGTCGAATACTTTTGCATTTATAGTCTGTCTATATTAAAGAGTTTGTCTATTAAGACGCTTGGCTTGAGCTGTAAGTTCATATACTGGTCATATAGATAGACTTTTATAAAAAGCAAACGTTTTTTCATGCTTCAATTAATTATACAAGTTTTAATCAATCTAAATATATAATGCACAACGTCAGATCAGATATACTGGTAGTAAATTTAATTTCTTCAATAAAGAACGGAATACGGTCGAATCAAGCGAACCTTTGAATCGCAAAACATATCCTGATTAACATTGAAGTGCACCGACTCTTTTGACGTGGGGCGTTTCGACGAAAAAACGAGTACGAAAAAAAATCTTCAGAGCCGTGCACTTTGGAAGCAAACCAATTATAATTTTAATCAAACTCTTCCGAGTGAGCAAGTACAAACTGCACTTTGATCTTAATACGACAAAAAGTTTCGTGCAGTATATCCTTGTATTAAGTAACCCCACGCAAGTCTCAAAGAAATTGATTCATTCAGAGTAAAAAAAAAACTTTGAATCAAGGGAGATCTCGCCCAAAAGAAACCGTGATTATAATAACGACAAAGTGGATAATAAAGGGTAAAATCAATCTTCCTACTGATGCACACACATACCGCTGTAAACCACTTAGTTAATTAGAAACTTGTATGTACTTATATTTCCCACTGCATTCCATACACAAAGCAAGCACAATAAGCCGGAAGAGGAAAAATTTTCTTTCCACGAGTAATTGAAGCACGACGCAAAACTCTATTGATTTTGCTCCGCTCTTTATCACTCAACCTCGCAGAGCAGACAAGGATAATAGAAGAAAAGAAGCTTCAGAGTAGGCCCCGGCTACTTGGAAAAATGAATAAATGCAGCTCTTCCTTTTTTTCTCTCACTATTTCTCTTCCGGCTCTCTCAGCAGCCAAGTGGAAGACAAGAAAATAAATAGAGACTACAAAGTATAGACGAGAGGAAAATATATAGAATCTCAGTTGTTCAAGCTGCGAGAAGCACAAAAGTGAGAAGAAGGGCTCGAGACAGAGAAAGAGAGTGAGCGAGCGAGCGAAGTTCGTCAAGTGCTCGCGGGAGCGGCGTGCCACTCAGTTAATTACGCCTCCGGCGTTTTTCTCGGTCGTCCCGTGAAATGGCTAACGAAAGAACTCCAGAGAAAGCTCTGCAGCTATACACGAGACGGAGAGAGAGAGAGAAGGCATTTTCACCAGCATTTTCCATCCGCGCTCGCGGCTTTCGAGGCCCGTCAAGTGGTTCATTAGGCATAGGCATGCAGCCCTTTTTCGGCGGCAGTACTCGAAGATTAGCACCAACTGTAACACGAGAATTTCTTGCTTTTTACATCATTTATTTACATTTTTTGTATATTATTTGTTATATACCATACTAGTATATAGTCTGTTTGAAAATTACTTATAAAAGTTCGGAGAAAAGAGTCATAAATTAAGTTTTCAAGCAAACGAAATTTTCATCATTATAGGAAAACCTCAACAAGCTCTATAAAATCCAATCAATCACCAGCCGGGAAGCCTGCAATTTCTCAGTTGGATAAACTTTTGGACATTTATCTTACAACATGTGAATTGGAAAATTAAAAAGTTCGCGGAAGCAAGTTGCACCCACGGAAAAAGTATTCCCCGTAAAACCGCTAATGATCCGTGAACGAACCGCGACTTGAATTTAAGAAAAGCTGTAAATTGTTACTCGATTTCGATTCACTCGTTTTATGTGATGATGCAATAGTATCATATAGAAAGGGTGAACTGTTGCATATAAGATACTTATAGTTTTTCAAAACTTCTTTTTGTCTATAGTATTTTATAATATTATCTGCGTCCGAAAAGAAGAGCTTGATACTACATTTTCAAAATATCGGAGGTCGCTATAAGTGTGTTGAATTCGTTATTGTTCTAGCTGAGATTCTGGCGCTAGAAGTTCTCCCGTAAAAAACAGAAAGCTTTATTTCAAACTGACGAGCAAGATACACAACGTGCGTTTGTGTTTAGCTCGGCTCTAGTATTGGCGTTTATATTTTTGTTCTCGAAACGCTTGCGAAAAAGTAATAGAACAAGTGTTGCTTACACAGACGACTCGAGAAGATTATCACACCGACGATTTTCTATCCTTCTCTTCGTCTCTTTCTCTCTTCCTCAACGTGCAATTAGGCTGCGAACTTACGCAGTGTGGTCGCATTCGGTGAAGATACCTACTTAGGTTGGCTGCGAGTACAAATTGCCAGTCGCGCGTAGAATTTTAAATGCTAATTTTCGGCAGAAGCGCAATGACGTCGCAAAAGCCCCTTTCTTGTATGCGAACTTGCAACCTCATCACCACAAAGCCGAGATTGCTGAATAGAATCGAAAGAAAAGGTTCGACGGGCGGCAAGAAGACTGTTGTATTCGAAAATTATAAGAACGGGATTGTGTGAGATGGTTTTACAAGAAATATATTTGAGCAAAAATTCACCGTAAAACAAAAACGATTCGATAAATAAATAAAAACATTCTCTTCCCGAATTCAGAATCAAAACACAAAAATATGGGTCAAATTTTGTTGATGCTGACAAAGTGGTTCCTGGAATATTATGGTAGACACACACACACACACAATAAACGACCAAACGACAAAGAATCTAGCTTTTAGACTCGTTGATAATTACACAGTGACACGACTCCCAATGTACAGAAATATTATATACAGGTGTCGTTATTCGCCTGAGTAGTCAAACGCGCCGCGTTATTCTCTCTGTGCTCGCGGTTGCAGTACTTCATCATATATAATATGTATACATCCCTCGTGTGCCGCTGCCGCCAGCGGCAGTTTGTCTTACCTCCCATTTTCCTTTGCCATTAGGCAATCAAATTATCGCGCTCTTCTCGAGATTGCTGGACGCCTAGCAGAGGCGGAAATCTTCCTTCTCCCGCCGGAAAGAAGCGTCGCAAACTAGAGGAGACAGAGGACCAAACCGGCCGCCACTGCCGCACAAAGCGCTGTTGCTCGGGGCAGCTTGATGAGTTTATGTGTCGCGAGCGCGGACCCTCTTTTTCGACCCGTTCTCTCCGCTTTTTCTTTTTGCATGATTAAAGGCGACGCTCCAAAGGGGCGATCCCCTCTGTAAATTTTGCGAGATCCTCTCTACTTGTTTTAAGACTTTAATGAGGGTTATATAACAATTTCGCTTGCGAGAAAAGCAGTTTTAAGTTTTATGAGGTACCAAAACATTGTGACAAGGGTTTTCAATTTACTTTTTCAAATTAATGCAGACGATCGCTTCTACAACTAAATACAAAATTCAATTTAAAAGAAGAGCAACGAACAAATTCATTCCTCTAGATCGCACAGCCAGTAAAATTCAAAGTGCATCCGTCAACGTCCTCGAAAAAAGTCGATGCGCCGTTCGTTATTGTACCGCCATCAATGCAACCCGAGAACTATCGCTCAATAATTTGTTCTCTATACTCCTATGGTCTATACTGTGTTCGTTATTCATACGCACCGGAAAACTTGCAACCTCCGAGATGCGAATAAAAGCGCAGAATATTCCAGTTCTCTCAACCGCAGAGACATCATTACTTTCTCGATCTGTTTGTCGTGAATAATTTCTCTCATTTGCGCGCTTGAGTCACTATAATAATACGCGAGTATAATCCCTGATGCACTTGTTGCTTAGACGTACGCATACGTTTCACTATTCCGGAGAACTCGACTGATGATTGCTGGAAGCCTTGTGGATCTGGTGTAATTTCATCTCGCAGAGAGATGCAATGCTAGGGGATGAAAACTGATGCTGTAGCTAATAGAGGACTGAGAGACAGAGGTAGATGAGTTTCAAGGGGATAACGAGGAGAGATGTGTTGTTTCTGATAACCGAGAAAAATATCATTTCCGGAGGGAGTTGCGTATGCAGGAAAGCTGAGCCGTGATGTAATGCTGCTAATGAGGGAAACTGGATATAGCTTGGTTTTCGTATACTAAATACTGTTCGCTCTTGGACTGCGATCAATGAATAAGTATTATGAAACGTGTAATATTTGCAATTTAAATGATCGAAGATCGAATTTTATTCTCGTGTTGTTTAATTGACAATAGTAGAATATAATTGACTTCGTTTTTATTCGAGCAGCTTGTGCATATTTTACTGCAGAGTTGCGGCAGAGAAAAACATTTCTTTAGCAAGTGTGATTTTCTTGACTCATTAGAAACTTAGAAACAAAGGCAGTTAAACTTTCTTAAGCGCTGTAAGAAAAGTATTTCCAAGAAGTTGTCGCAACAGAAGACTGTAATTAGTCTGTAAAAGCTCTAGAAGCCCTGAATGATTAGAACTCGGGGCGCCACAAAAATTATACCAAAAATACACTCTTATATATGTAACAATATGAAATAATAATTACCCAAAAGTTACAATTACATGTATCATAATTTTTGCACGTTATTCAGAACAACATTTGTGTTAAAAAAAAGAAACTAACAAGTTAGTGTACATCGCACACTTTACAAAAGACAGTCAGTGAATTCATAAATTTTCTGGTACAGTTGCGACCTCGTTTCCAGTTATTCCATAAGCATACAAAGTTTGAGCGTAAATCATATTGACCATTAAGAAAAAAGAAAATAAATTTTCAGCGCGCACGTTGTTATTGTGGTGCAACGCTTTGCATAGACAATTTTCGTAAATCATTTTTAAGAAATATATGTTATGAAGTTTGTTTCGCTCTGAATATAATGCAAAAAAAAGAACAACGAATTTCCTTTGCTTTTAGTCTTGGTTGTTAAAACACCATCAAAAATTATACTGCCAGCTTTGTCGGGAACAACCCTGCATAAGGCCAGCCGGTCTCTTTCATCAAGAAGCAGCCGGCCATATCTCGTGAAGCGCTAGATCGCCGTCTGAGGCAGTCCACACATCTAAAGCTTTGCCCCTCTGGTAGCATATATATAGTACATGCTTAGATCTATAGAGAAGTGAACGATAACGAAAGCGAAACCTCGCGCGGCGCAACGCGCTCCCGTTAATCGACCTTAAATCCAGCGTAATTTCATCGCCCCGTATTATATAGTAATTGGAGAAGCTCCAGATGGTGCCGTCGTTTCAAATCCCGAGATATAAGATCCTTCCCACCCCCTACTACCCCCTCTTTCTCCGACGGTATAACGGCTCTTCGCCGGATTATAAGGAAAGTTTCGAGGGCTAAAGGAAAGAGCGGTATAAATTTTTTCGCCTCTGGCCTCTGGATGACGATGACGAAGGTGTGACCGAAAATTACATTTAAATCACTTTGCAAGAAGCTGGTTTGAGTTGTGAGAATCGCAGAGTTTTGCATCTAATTAGAAGACGGAGTCTTGTCTCTTGGCTTCGTATATGGTTTAATATCTGTTAGATACAGGTATACGGCTGCTGTTTCACGAACAAAGCTTGCAGAGTTTGATGAAGCTCGGCTGTACGTCTTGGAAAATCTCGTGACCTGGACCGACTAGACGCACTGTGTCGAGCGACTCGAAATTAAAGCCACTTGTCTGTACATCCTGTCTGCATGTTCTTAACATTCTAAAGATGAAGGAATAAACGCCAAAATTTACCTTCGACAAAAGACAAAAAGATGAATATTTAGATGAAGACAGTTTCAACTTGTCAAATTTTACCTCAATGAAGTCTAGCAATTGTTGAAATCTCGTACGAAACTTAGACTTTGTCGCTTGCTTATGTTCTCGAATTGGTTCTTAGCTCGACTCAAGTTATGTAATATTCAAAGATTCTCATTGTTTATTCAGCGTAATTATAATCATCAGATGATCAATTAAAATGGTTAACTTCAATAAAATATTAGTGCACAATTAAACGAAAAAGTATGTACAAACTAGAATTATTTAAACAAATATTGAGCATTTAAAAATGTCTTACTCGTATAATGCCGTCAATCAGAACCCATCCCGAAAACAAAGCTCAAACGTAACGAAATTTCTAGCTGTAATCAAATAACCCAATTATGAGCTAACGCTGTTACACGAGATCAAATACCTCTCCATGAACGGAAACCATTAAAGCCTTTTGCGTTTATTTTCGAAAATTGCGTTCTCATGACAGTGCACCGCGGTTTAGATTTTCCTCTCATAAAGCCGGGTTCCTCTTTTTTTCTCGTCATCTCGGTTTCTCTTCGCATCCTGTGTGGCTATGGGCCACTGTTCCCAACTGAGCCTGTCAGACGAAATTTTCGAAAGGAATTACCGTGAAAATAGCGCGGCAGGCTTCAGTAGGCGAGTTTGCACCGACACAAAGGATGAAAGGTAGAACGCAGCCCAGACCGCGGGCCTGACAAGCGCTTTTTAAACCGATTCCGGCCGCTTGATAGGGGAACAATTTCAGTATACGTCCAGAGGAGCATACGATATCTCTACTTTGATAAAAATCGTCCAAGCTAGGCTCTTGATGCAAAAAGGGTAAATTCGCCTTATTTCTTTGCTGTGAAGTTTGTCTTGGGATAGACGATATTATTATAATACTCTTCTTCGCGTTTTGTCTTGGCGGCGTTTTTCATAATAATTACGGTGAATTTCCGAGCTAAAAGATGGCTTTTTGAGACGTATATCTTTGACGATGATGCGATGTTAAGGGTGTGTTTTGCTGGTCTGGATATAATGAGAATCTAAAACTTTGTCATCTAATACAGGAACACGATATTTAAAATAATGATGACGCATTTTGAAACAGAGAGAAAGTGAATATTTTTTATATTATAGTATTTCTACAATCACGTTTTTTTAGTACTAATGAACATTCGATATGTAATAGAAATAAAATAGCGAAATTGTTAGTAAGAATACGAATTTTTTTAAATAACATGCTCTCGTATTGGCCGTAATATTATTTTAAAAATAAATTAGTTCTGTACATTTACTCCTTGAGCATATTCAGTTCTCAATGTAAAACAGGAAATGAGGTACTCTAAAAATAAATTTAAATTACGTTTTATCGAGAATACTGAAATAAATTCCATTAATATAACAAAGCTAAATCAACTTTGAAACCAAAACTAACAAGTTAAAATATTTCCAATATTCGAGAGCAGAAATTCTAAAAGGGGAATCGTCTTTGAATTAAATAATACCTGCATAGATAAAAAGGAATATTTGAGACTAAAACTTGATTCATTTGAAAGGCGATTTTTCGGATCATTTGATACAAATGACACGTTTCTTGGCGGTTAATAAATATTCATAAATACTTCACACGCGAGCACATGGCATCGAAGCATCCTCGAACCTAACCTACTACAAATCGGAGTTTAACTGAACTGAAACATTTGTATGGTAATAGCGACGCGAATATTTAAATTATTTGTTCTACAAACACAAACGAATAATATATTTAATATTGTAACAAATAAAAACTGTCGCTATACAATCGGTAATACTACTAATGAAAAACTTAAATAATTTTTACATGTTAGTTTAAGTATTATTATTCATATTTGTTATGAATTATAAGAAGATTTAACAAAAACTATGCTGTATAAGTTTTTTTAAAAAGTAGAGCCGCCCACTTTATTGAGTACTTACACTGATAATCCATTTCTTAACTGTTAATTCTCATTCATTTACCTAAATTTAAAGTACTCATTAACATTTAAGACAGCGAGTTTGGTTCAAATGAATCTTTTTATCTGCGTGAAATGTCTAAATCATATACCTATGCATAATAACATTTCTTGCTTTCAATACATCTCCCAATCAACAAGAAATCCCATCGCGCATACATTAACAAGATCAGCGATCGACTCAACAACTTCTGTCCAGTCTGATGCATAGTAATATGCAGAGGTGTATATAGGCCTCGACGAGAATCCGAAGCTGATCGGCTCGCCATAGTTCGCATTGAAATTCGAGCGCTCGGCGTTGGTCCTTCGGCGCGATACGCGCCGCGCAAATAATGCTCGTTATACCATTCGCAGTCGGTGTTTGCACTGCGATTACAGCACGTCGCGCGTATTTCCTAACGCTCTGTTTACAGATCTGTAATTACCGGCTGGAGGGATACAGAGATAGAGAAAGAGAGAGACAGAACAAGAGCGCAGATCTACGCCGAGGTATCGCGTTCGCTATCTCCTCTCATCTTTCTATAGTCTGATCGCTTGCATGCTACAGCCTCATTGTTACGCCGTATATCCGATAACGAGTTTACCGTAAACTCCCCTATGTTAATCGACTTTAGTATCTACTGTATCAGCGCCGTGTTATGAAGTATAAGCGGCTCTACCATTTCAATTACAGTCGCTGTAAAAACTTGCTGGATGTCTTAATTGGGTTGGAGTTGTATAAAGAGTTTAGTCAATCAACTAATTGGATTATTAACAAGATGGCATGCAGTGCGCAATTGTAATCTGATGTTACACTGGGATTATTCGTTCGTATCTGAAGGCATGTTCGCCGTCACCCTATACCTATACTGTTTCGACAGGCAAACGCGTAGAGGATTTGCTGTCTTGCTGATATACTAATGTAGATCAATGTCAGGTATATCTCCTGTCTCCAGTACTTGATCAAATGTCCAGACTGTACTGATATAATACCTTTTTATCTAAAATTATGGTCGTATGTGGCTCGTATCATACATCAGTTTTGTTCTCTCTTTTCGTTTTATTTTTTATTCAAGATAAAATTTGAATATTTAATTATTGGGTGAAAATTTTTAATCCACTTTTTTACTGGTAATATTTTATGGTAATTTTTTTTTGGTATTTCTGTATAGAATTCAATAGTAAATCCTGCTGAATGAAACGCGACAAATCTGCAGTACACAATGAATAATATTTTGCAAAGGAACTATGTTTGACATTGTTTTTTTATTCAACTGAGGTATTTAATTAAATATAATAATTTATTTAAAATATGGCATCCGGAATATAGTTGAACCTTTAACTTTTTTAACCTAACCCCGCGAAAATTAAAATTCAGATGGTACAATAATCGCAGTTATTGTTGTTTAGTAGTAAATATTATAAAGAGGTCGCTTACAACAAGATCTTGAGATATACCCTCGGATATACCATATTTTTATATTAGTGTGGAATTTGAGTTGTAGGCTTGTATATGGTTTAGTGATGAGATGGATATTAACAGAGAACAATACTTTATTAATAACAATAACAGCAATAAAAACAATTATAACTGTGACATTCTCTCAAGCTTCGGTCGGCCGCATGCCGACCGACAGCACAACACTTGAACGTCCGCTCTCGCCCACGTCCCAAATCACACTCTGCCTTGGGCTTATATAGAGTGATGTGTCTGAATCGGTATATATAACATTCATAAAACAGTATTCTACTATATCAGTTAATAATACTCTACCATATTCATTCAAACTGTTATTATATCTAAAGGGCTAATTGATGGCAGGTACATAATTTACATTTTCATTAGTATGCAGTTGTAGCATGAGTGGCCCAATTAAGCAGGTCCAACAAGGCAGTTTTGGCATAACTATTATCTATTATGCAGTCTACGCGCTTTAGAGCGATGAGGTAAATGGGAAAGTGCATATGCGCCACCTGTCTTCACTAGCCAGAAATTAGAGAGCCGGAAAGTTCAAGCGGATGGAGAAAGATCCAGTCCAAAACTGTTTTATTTTACGACTATTTAGATTATTCGCACATAGCTAGCCCATCTTTTTCTCTGTGTTCTTTTATTGCATGAAGGATTAATCAGAAAATACGAGTTTTACTTAATCATACACTTAAAGATTTATTTATTTCTGCTACAATTATTGTTTTCTCTTTTATTTTAATAATAATAATAATAATAATAATAATAATAATCAAATATCGTTGAAAAAAATTGAGTACTTATGTTATTTTTATTGTAACAGTCAATAGCTAAAGAATACCACATCAGAGTTATTAAAAAGATATATGGCGTTCTAAAAAGTTATAACGAGCCTCTAAAAAGTCACTGAGCCTCCGAACAGTCAATATAGGCTCCCAAAAAGAGAAAACCCTATACTGAAAATACACGAACAAACCTCCAAAGAGCCAAAACTAACTTTCAAGTTCACATTCACATCCTCGTCTCTCGAAGGTCAGGTTCGCGCAGCGCATTCCATATCTCTTCCCCTCAATCCAAGCTTATCTCAAGCAGAATTCCAAAGAATGACTCGAGTGCCCGCGGAATCCAAATACAAAGCCACAGACTATAATATGCCGTCTGCTGCTCTTGAATAGGTTCCTCGAAGCGTAAGTATCTTGCGCAGAGCAGCGCCCATACCGACTACTGCCATTGTGTATTGGGCCGCAGTGCCGTTCTCCCTCCGCGAGCGCAGGCTAATCGGGATGAAGTCAATAATCCATGATCCGCTCAGAGCTCGCGGCCGGGAGTGTATCGAGCCGCCGACATGTAATTGGGAACTGGGCTTATCTGCCGGGGCGCACACAGCCTACGCCTCCGCCGGCACCGCCTCGATTAACTTGAACTATGATGGTTAGGCTACTTAGCACAGGCGTATGCCTCGCTTATAAATATCGGATTCACCCGGAAAGATTGAACCAACAGAGTTGTAGGCTTGCAGGATGGTGTACGTGGCGGCTTTTGACAGTGCGAGATCGTGCGTATTATGCTTTATGGATGGGCGATGAAGTAAACGCCAAAGGAGGAATAGCGTATCCCTTTGATCGGTTATAATTGGAATAATGGGCCATTTCGCAAGCGGTTTAATGATCGGTTGTAAGGGAATTGTTATACCGAGGCTCGGTTATATAACGAGACTGGCGTGTAATTATAAATTGCTAAAGCTGTAATTAGAGAGAGCTTTTTAATTGTTCAAGCGCGGTTAAATATTTTAAGACTTACTTTGCAACGGCTTTCTTGTAGTTTTAATAAACACAAGTAACATCCTTTGTAAATTGAACTACGTTTTGAGGATTAATTAAAAGGGCTTTTCCAAACTTTTTAGCTTTTCTGCTGCTTGGCTGCATGCAGTCGTTTACAGCGTCCGTTAATTTCGCGAAAAAGCTGAAAAATTGTTGGGTTTTCTTGAAAGGCTTCATAGAGATTTATGGAACCGTGTATATAATCTCGATGAAACTTTTTTCAGTTTCACATTTCTCGTGTTCGTTATGATACCACAAGTATATGCAAACTACAATTTCGGCGTCGACCGATGAAATAGTGTTTTTTCCCTTGAGAGATTTTTGTACGAATTTTCAATTCGATTGTCCTCTTCCGAAAACGTATATTTACATATTTCCAGAATAACAAGTCCCAGCTGGATATTTAGAATTATTTGCCGTTGTCAATCCAACGGTATACAGCCAGAAAATCAACGATATATATATATGTTTACACCATTCGGAATTTCGTTACAAATCTCGCTCGTGTCTGGTCGCCAACAGAGCGTGGAAAACCAGCTTACTCGCCAAACTACAAATGGTCTGTCTATGTGTGTGTTTCAGAGATGCCAAGCTTCACCGAGGCCATATCAAACGTGACCATACCAGTCGGCAGGGAAGCGGTTCTCACCTGTGTCGTAGAAGGCCTATCCACCTACAAGGTAAGTCAGCTCACAATTCATTCGTCGTACACGCACGTATACGCTACAGTTCCACCCGAAAATTTCAGTAATCACACACGTATTATCCAACTTCTACTGTCGCTTCAGACTTGCCCAAACCTATACGCTACGCTCTCACTACAGTCGCGAGAAACGTTGAAAACTTTCCTTTCAAGCGGAAAGCACACCCAGTAGTTCGGGATGACGAAAAGTGGTACTTGGCGCATTAGAGACGAGTGTTTCGATTGCTTCAACTCGCACTCGTGCACATCCGACATCTGTTTTCGCGGATTATCGGTCAAGCGTTTATCAAGTTTTCAAACTCGCGTCACTGCGATTTATCGAAATCAATTTCTACGAGCCGTAAAGCCTTTCAACTATTGTTTGCCTACATTTTACTGTTTTACAGTTTATACAAGAAACACGATCTCGTTTACGTTAAAGAAGGTTTCAAAAAAGTATATTATTTTTGTCGGATTCCCACGAAAATCTTCTCCTCCCCTCCAAAAATATAATATTTCAACGAAAGTTACGTAATACTGCCTGCTCTTATTATTGTATACCTTAAGATGCATTCCACGTGCAAATTCCTAAGCATCTTCGAACGCACGCCCAGCTATACATCTACAGATAATCAAATGCTTCTGAGAAGTTGGAAGGCATAGAACAGCAGGCGCCATTTCGCGGAATATTAATTTTTGCATGCTTCGGAGTTGGAGCACGCTCGCGCAATGGTATATATATATATACACTGCGTGCGCCGCGGAAGGTATAGGGGCGGGACTTTTGAAGCAGTTCTCGATAGGTGTGGGCGTATTTTGCCTTGTATTTCAAGCTTCGAAATTACGATAACGCGAGTGAGCGCAAGCGCTAAAGGGGCAGACGAAGGCGGCTGCGAAATAGCGCAGTCAGAGGTGCGGGGGAGGAGGGAAGGGTTATAATACCGTTGGGGGGATAAAGTAGAGCAAACGCCGCGCCGTAGCTCAGCTTAAGTGCATCACTTTAAGCCCGGGGATATCTGTAGATAGTCGCGGCATTCTGTCACGCTGACAGTAGCGCGCCCTTTGCCTTATATACATATATATACCGGTATAACGACCGCGCTTGTTTCTCTTACCGCGTCTCTTAACACGGCTGTTGGTCCGACATTTTTTTTCCCTTTTATTCTCGCGTGTCGAGAGGCTGACACATTGATAACCAAGCAGACTTTGCTGATTAGCTACTGTTGGAAAACTTGAAAACATTCTAATTGCATTGATTATATTTACACATAAAAATACAAAAATCTAAAAATTACAGCTTCGCATAACAATCAAATAGTATATCGAATTTCATTTTTCAACAGTTTATAAATCCCTTTTTTAGAAACAGTTATTGAAAATATACATCGAATATATTTCTTAATTAAAATCCTCCGTAATTGACACACTTGGAAAGCCAATTAAATCGTGATATCTAGAGCGAGAATTGCACAGCGCTCTCTCTCTCTCTCTCTCCGGGTGCACTCTTCGATAAAAACGAGAGATACAAAAAGTTGTTCAATTACAGAAACTTGTCAGACGCAATGAAATTCGTTAATAACTCGTCAACAATAGCGGAAACGATTTCGCAGCGTGCAATTTATACGCTTGACCTCTCCAAAAGCTCTCGTTCTGCGCATTCGATCGACGAGCGCGCAACTCGCCTCGATTATTATACGAATTCGGCCTCTATACCGGCGACTTATGTCTCCCACTCCGCGTTATTTCCCTAGCAATATCTCCTCGCAAAAGTTTGCGCGAAATTGCCGGAGTTAAGAGCAGAAAGAGAAAGAGAGGGAGACGAGAGCGAAGCGCGTTCCGATTGTTCGCACCTTTTAATTACGGCATTAGAAGCGCCGCGCCAGCGTAAATTTACGAGCATTTCTTTCGTCCGTTATTCGCGCTGAAACTCTCTCGTCTAGAAGAGCAAGGGCTGTAGAGAGGATGAGGATAGGAGGGGGAAGGAGAAAAGAATGAGATAGAAAGCTGGAGAGGGAGGTTCGGAGGCTCACAGAGCCGTCGTCGTCATTGCAGCTAAATCGTCAGGCATGTAGAGCGTCAAGTGTCGCAAGTTAAAACGTACTTGAGTTTCTCTCTTTCTCTAACCCCTGCTCTCTTACTTCTTGACTTACGGATTTTCAAGTTTCATTAGTTTTATTACTTTGAGACTGCAGGAGATTCCGTTTTTATACGCTGAAGCTGACGTTCGCGAGTACATTTAAAAGCAATTAATTAAACATGGATCAAAACTATGATTGTTTGGTATAAATCTCATCAACGCGTTTGTCATATTATACAAGCAAAGTAAATGAGCTACCAACTTGGCAAGTGATCAAAATCCCTTACATAATATAATAATATAATGGTCCTCTAACCCCACAAGGTCTACATAAGCTTCAAAGAGTATCAGAGCAACGGAAGTGCTAAATCACTAGAGTAAAGAAACTCATGCCTAGTGGCAACGATCAGAAAGTGCGTAGTCGAGTGCAGTAGTTTTCTTTCTTTTTTCTTTCTCACTCCCTTTTGCGGAGATTCTCGCCGCCGCCTCTTACCGGCTTTGCTTTTGAAGCTGTTATCTCGCTCTCGGCTACACTCTTCTTGCAACGCTCGCGAGTGTTACGTTATAAAAGTACGCTTGACACTGCATCGCCGGACTGCTTCAAGTCCCTAGTTCACTCGAGTGCACTTGTCAGAAACTGCGGTAAGGCGCGCGCGCTCACCTTGTATACTTGTCCGCACACCTCTCGGACACTCGGTTCTATCTCTTGCACGCGATACCATGAACAAGGGAATGTAAGTGAGTGTGTACATATTGTGTGGCTTTGGGGGTGAATCAGAACTTTTAAGAGTGTCTTCTTTCGCGTTAACTGAAGAAATTTTCTCTCCTTCTGTTGATGGAATCGATGGCTTTTTGTTTGTTTATAATATTTCTATTAATTTTAAGGTAATCACCACAACTATTTTTCTTATGCTTTTATATGTATATTAGGTTTATACATCAATAATGTTTAAATTATTGCGGGTTACATAGGCTTAAAGTTATTTATTTTATAAGTTTGATATACTTAGCGTATAAGAACTGAGATGTTTTTTTAAAGTTTCCGATTTAAATCTAGCCAGTTTATCCAAAAACTAAACTTCCTTAAGCACACTAAAACCCCCTGGAAGACTCCTCTTCGACAAGAATCAAAGCTTGGCAACTCTCTTCGTAAGACATGCCTAGCAAATTTACGTAGCTCTAGCATACGCTGGATACGATTGAAAGAGAGAGAGAGAGGGAGAGAGAGAGAGAGAACGCACGAGACTTCCCTACAAATATTTGGACAAACTCCCGTCACTTTGAGACTTTTGAGTTTCTCCAGGGGATGCCTACTGAGGCAACTGGATGTCGCCTCTCTCTCTCTTTCTTCTTCGCGTTTTCTCTTCCCATCAGTTTCAATTCCGCTCGATCTCGTTTTTTCACCCATCGTGATGGCTTATTTTTCCGCTCTTGCATTTACTTTTACATTTCGTCTCACCTCGCTTTTTACATAAGTAGCCCGACACGCAATGTCTTCCACGGTATAAGCAGAAAGTTTGCACGGAAAAACAGAGTGGATGGCAGGCTGAAATTGAAAGAAGTAAAGTAAGTGCCGCTACGTAGTTCACTTCTCGAATTCATTAAGTTGCTTTCGCAGTCGAGCGAGCTTCAGCACAACCTTTTAATATTTCTGACTGGAAGATTTAATTTAAACCAATTATACTAAATTTGCGTGTAAAAGGTATTTCGAATTTGAACAGAACACCAAGTATTATTATTCAAAATTATTTCTTTATACTTATGTATGCGCTTATATTCAGATTCTCGGATTAAAAGGTTTTGCAACGCATAACAAATTAAAACCGTTTAATTTTTATAAAGAACATTTTTTTTATTTTCAATTTTAATTATGTAAAAGCAAGTTTAATTATATATTAGAGACAAGGGATATATAATTATATGTACATGAATATATAGTAATCTATAGTTATATAAACGATTATTAACGTTTTGGAATACTTGCTTAAGTAGAATAATTCATGTTAAGTCAGACGCACGTAACACCAATATATCTATTCGTAAGCAATTCAGCTTGAAGTATAAATAAATTATATAGGTGCAGCTTTCAATACTTGTACTGCATGTAACTTCATATTAGTTCTAAGGCTATATTGTACTCAAGAAAATTCAAAATTATTTTACGCGGGTCACAAGAATTAATAGAATACATATGCAAGAAACCTTCCTGTTATTTTCGCGTTGCATTGCAGTAAAATACTTTCAATCGCTATCTATCCGAAGAACTGCTTACAGTTCGAAACAAACAGACACGAAAAGCCATCAAGTTAAAATAGAAAAAAATGGTAAAAGCCACCTTTCAAAACACAGCAGGTATAGTTTAAAAAAAAACAATGACACATTTTGTAGAGCGTGAAATCAAAAACGCTAGCGGCGCGTTGACAAAACAAAAAACCAGCAAAAAGTAAAAACGAACTCGATATATATATATAT
>UCOJ01001447.1:0-29842 GCA_900474305.1 Cecidostiba fungosa
CTCCCTTATAAAGTTTTAAATAATGTCATTAGTTGTGTTTTAAATAATCGAACGGTATAGAAACGTCAAGTGTGCGAAGCGCATGCGCGGTGATGCTTTGAGCCACGTCGTTTATAACCTAAAAATGTCAGAAAATTCAACAGAACGTACTGCACTACGATCAGGATTGCAATTTAGTTTGTATTCGTAATTATTCTTTTATAGGGGATTTGTAGATAAATAATTATTACAATGTCACAAAAAATATCGAATTTTGTTGTAAGCGCGGTCAATATTTCTAGTTACGATAAATGCCGCATTTTCCATGACCGACTGTACTGGTCGATCCAACATCTGCAAATGTAAAACTACCCTCAGGTATTTTTCTTTTAGTGTACAGGTTATGTTACTAGAATGATGTTATTGTATTTCACTTCTGTTTATAAATACAATGAAATCGATTTTAGTTAGATAATAATAAAAGACTTCGTGTCTGTTGAGATTCTACCGATTTAAATTCAAATTGTAGATTTTTTTAAATAAGTTATAATTGATTTACTAAAATGATTTTAAATTTAATTAGTCATTACCTATGGGTACATGTAGAATTCTAACATCGCAAAGTAAGCTTTTTGAACGTTATTAAGAATTATTAATTTACAAAAAGTATATGCTTTAATGAATTTAAATGTTTACAGGTTGTTATAAATCAATGTTATGTAGATGCTGTGAATGATAAATTAAAAATTTCATCGGTATTGGTAACAGTCAAGATGTATTGTGTATTGAAACCATGTATTCGAATGAGTTTCAAATTATTATCTACAATCAAATTGAAACATATCCTTGCTGGAGTTGGTTTAATTTTCGTTCTTGATTTTTTTGGAGTGTTCACACATATTTTTGAAGTGCCATTCGATGAAAATTTCACTTATCCATATGAGGGAGATATCCATGATTTCATAGTTTCATTACGTCACAATAAAAAACCAGATGTGCCACCTATTAATGAATACAACTATACATTTGTACATGATATTAGAGACAAATGTTTAGAACCAAGTTTACGAACAATACGTGTAGTGTTTTTGATAAAGTCTGCAATAAACAATTATGAGAGAAGGATGGCTATTAGAAATTCATGGGGCTTTGAGAAAAGGTTTTCTGATGTTGCTTTCAAAACTGTCTTCCTCTTGGGTACACATCATGATGATCATGAATTAAGGACTAAAGTGAATTCGGAAGCAGTGAAGTATCGGGACATTGTGCAAGCGGACTTCTTTGATACATATTACAACAACACTATCAAAACAATGATGGGATTCAAGTGGGCTATCAACTATTGTTCTAACTCTAAATTTTATATGTTTGTTGATGACGATATGTACATATCTGTTAAAAATGTGCTAAGATTTTTGAGGAATCCATCCTTATATCCAGAATATTTAAAAGATTCTATAAAATTCAGTAAGAATAATTTAATTTCTTTACAAACTTAGATTAATCGTTAATTTTCCATAATTATTAATAATAAATATTATTCTACTTCCAGAGGATCTAGCACATTTGAAAAATAGATACAAGAGATCAGTCATGGAAGATGAAAATAAGGTGAGCAACATTGACAAAGACAATAATGGTATCAATAAAACAACTCAAGTTTTAACAAACGAGAATGTTAACTTGATAGAAGAGCCACAAACAAGAAAAAAACGTCAAGTATTTGATTTTGAACTACCAGATGATGTGAGATTATTTGCTGGTTTCGTTTTTGTTTCCTCTCCTCATAGACATAAAAGTTCAAAATGGTATGTTTCATTAAAAGAATATCCATATCACTTATGGCCACCATATGTCACTGCAGGAGCATATATTTTATCAAGAGAAGCATTGTTTGATATGTACTACACTAGTATGTATACAAAACATTTTAGATTTGATGATATATTTTTGGGTCTAGTCGCAAAGAAGGCTGATATAGAACCTTTTCATTGTGAAGAATTCCATTTTTATAAGAAAGATTATACAAAGTACAATTATAAATATGTTATTAGTTCTCATGGGTATGGAAACCCAGAAGAACTTTTGAGAGTCTGGAATGAACAAAAGGCAATGGGTAATGCCTAATAACTGTATTATTAAGTTAAAATGTTCATGCTTTTAGGAAATTCTGTAGGAATAAATTCATTCTTTAGAAAATTACTATGCGTTAACAATCATGTGCATAAGAATAAATATGTATTGTATAATAGATGTCCTTCGAGTTATTGCTTGTCACAATCATATATTAGAAATCTATTATAAAAAATGTTAAAATTTATAAATGATAGCTTTTAAACTATTTTGGAATAAGTAAAGTTTTAAATATACATTTTACTTAATGTTATTGTTATTGCTATCCTTTATCTCCTTACAATTATCCTAATGTTTGTACATACATACTACTTACACGTTACAAAATCCTTATAAATGATGTTTTCACAAGGATACCTTACTGAAACAAAAAAATTAAAATACACTTTTATTAATACTATACATCATGCTTTCTTCAAATAACTTAACCTAATATATACTTACCCTTCTGTCACATCGAAAACAGCGATAACAGCAGCTGTCTTGTCAAAACATTGTTGACACGAAAAGAGCTATCACGATAAGCACTAAGTACATACAATTCGAATCGAATCGAAAGAATCCAACCGCGAAACACACCGAGGCCGAACTCATGAATGGTCGACGCACTACCGCTAAACTAGACTTCAACCTGTTCGATCCTGTTCCCAAATCAGCTGTTTTACCCTTGTTTCACTGTTCCGCTCTGTGTGAAATTTCCAAAGTGGATAACATCTATATATGTATATATAGTTATAGCACGACGCCCAAACTTGTATACCAATGGATGGTAAAGCAGTGTAATGTTGACAGTTGCATGTAAGCTTATTGTAGAAAGGCCCCAGCTGTCACGGCCGTTCCTCGGGATTGCAAGTATTGCGTTTGCTTTGCTTTCCGTATGTGTCTAGTCCTCGTCTCCCTAAATCATACAAAGAATCAAAGATAAAAGCCAGTCGTAGATATAACTCGTCTACTGCATAACGCAGACCGATCGACAATATAATCCCTCGAATTCGCCCTCGCAAGTGATGGAATGAGGAGATAAAAGAACGGATAGAGCATCGTGGCTACCTACACTAAAAAAGTCGAGAAGCATTGTCGGAGCGTGGAGGATGATGCAGTAATTGGAGGGGATTCAACTCTTCGAGATTTCGGATTTTGGGAAATGATTCACGGCGATCAGCTCATTCAACACATGGGCGAGGAAAATCCATCAATATTTTGATTATAAAAATCGGAAATTGTTGCTGCACTTGAGTCACTATACAAGACTGATAAGCTATCAAGAAGTAACCAAGAAAGAAGACAGTCAAGCAACAGACAAAAGTGGCTGTCAACATACTAAGGATATATCAACAAATTTCATCAAACAACCAGTGCTTGTTTAGCTAAGAGTGCATCGTTGGCTGTGTTGTCAAACGAAAGCAGCTGAAATCAGTTTATTCGTAATGCGTTGACAGCCCATCCACATCTCCTATACTCTGGAGAAGCTTGATTGCAAAAAGTGCAAAGAAATGAGATTTTTGATTCTTTAATCTTCAAGTTCACAGCGCATTGTCCAATGTTTTCTAACTTGTTCAAGGTAATTTATTTTAAAGTATTTTCCTACGAGTCATCGCAACTTAACCTAATTATTATTGTTGATTTTAAAAACAAGTTTTATTTACATTATTACATTATTTAATTTTACAGGTTTTCCTTCAAATAACGACTTCAGTAGTTAAATCAATTTACTTATTTTTATTGCAGTGTTCTGGTGTATTCATTCCACATGAGACGTTAATAAGTCTACCCGAATTGATATATACTAGGATTGCTATTATGGATAATTTGTTTACACAAAATTCAGATGAAAGTGAAGATATACCACAAACAGAAAATTCAGTATGGATATTAGGTAGAAAATATAACTCCAAAAAAGGTAATTACTGCATTCTGTTTATTCTATGAAGCACTTTATTATCTTTCACAAACTTATCATCCAATGTCTTTTATTTATAATCTGCAGATATAGATGCTATCCGCAGGGATATTAGGTCAAGACTGTGGTTTACCTATAGAAAAGGATTTGTTCCTATTGGAGGCTTTGGTTCTACGTTTACTTCTGACAAAGGATGGGGCTGCATGTTAAGATGTGGTCAAATGGTACTGGGTCAAGCTTTAATTTCTTTACACTTGGGTAGAGATTGGAGATGGACACCAGAGACAAGAAGTAGCACCTATCTAAACATTTTAAAAAGATTCGAAGATAGAAGAGCTGCTCCTTATTCAATTCATCAAATAGCATTAATGGGAGCATCTGAAGGAAAAGATGTTGGACAGTGGTTCGGTCCCAACACTATTGCCCAAGTATTAAAGTAAGATAAATTTAAAGTTGATAATTTTTTATTTTTGAAATCACATTCAATATTGTACAATAATTGTTTATGTGATCCTTCAGAAAGTTAGTTGTATATGATGACTGGAGTTCTATTACGATACATGTTGCTCTAGATAATGCACTGGTTGTAAATGACGTTGGTATGTAGGATTATAATTTATAAATATTATAAAATATTTTTAAAAGTTTAATAAATTCTTGCTTACTAAACAATTTGCTACGTTCACAATTTTATAGAACGACAATGCCGCGTGGAAGGAGCAACAACAGCAGAAGTAAATGGAGAGAAACCATTAAAAGCACCCAGCCAATGGAAACCACTACTGCTTTTGATACCATTAAGATTAGGATTAAGCGAAATAAATCCTATATATATTAACGGCCTTAAAGTAAATATTAAATTACATTTATTTAATTTTCAAAAGACGAATCATTTTTAATTTGAGAAAAATTCTTTCAGACTTCATTTCAATTTCCTCAGTCTCTAGGACTAATTGGAGGAAAACCAAGTCATGCTCTATATTTCATAGGATATGTTGGTTAGTATTATAAGTAAAAAGTATTACAAATGTATATCATACAATAACAATCTCATTATCTTGCATTTTGTTAGGTGATGAAGTCATATTCCTAGATCCTCATACAACTCAGAGATCTGGCAGCGTGGATCAAAAGTCTGATGATAATGAAGCAGAAGTAGATGCTACTTACCACTGTAAAATTGCTAGCCGCATACCAATAACAGGGATGGATCCATCTGTTGCACTGGTTAGTAAAACATAAATTAATGACATAAATAAGGCGTGTGATTATAAAAATTTATCGTTAATTAACATGATTATTATTTAGTGTTTCTTTTGCGCGACTGAGAAAGAATTCAGATCCTTGTGCAGGTTAATGCAAGATGAACTTATTGCAAATGAAAAGCAACCTTTATTTGAGTTATGTCAAGAAAGACCAGCAAGCTGGTCACCAGCTGAAGATGTTGCAGCAGAAGCTCTAGGAGCTACAGCATCAACATGTAAGAACATTTTTTTGATTACGTAAATAGTATATAAAAATTGTATAATCTAAGTTAACTAAACGCTTATTACTGGTTCAGTTTTAGGGCCGACATCTGATGAAGGTTTTGAGTTACTTGGTTGACAATCAACGGGTTTATAAATTGGGAAATATCTTGCTGTTCAGTACGAAAGTGATTGTACTATTCTATTAATTTGTTACCTTATGAAATTATTGAAAATAGTAATAGTAATAGTTTTAGTGGGATGAAAAAAAAAAAAAATAAATAAATTTTAATAGAAAAACGAAATAAAATTGTATCGTCTATGACATAATAACACGTTGTTTTTGAAAGATTCAGACAGTAAATATACCACTATAAACAGAAAAATGCTTAATTTTTATAAAATACACATTGTTAAACTATTTTTGAGTTTAGAGAACAGCATATTGATAATAAAAATTTATCTTGATTTGCGAATATGCACGTATTAAGTAAATTTAATCTAATTAATTGTATATATATTACTTAAATATTTTAATGCATAATACATTTATCTCGGATAAAATATTTATGAAAACTGTAAACTTCATAAAATACAAAAACTGAATTATTGTATACTGCATCCAAAATTAATGTCTCACGCAAATAAATTTTTATTTTATTAATAATTATATTTCACATGATATTATTGAGAAACACATCTTCTTTTTATACTTAGTCAAATTCTAATTGTTGCTTAAATGATGTCTGCTAAAATAAATTTAATTGTATATATAATAAACTATTATTACAGAAGAAATTTTCTACTTTCCATTAATGGATGGAGATCATTAAAAAGAAAACAAATGATGATGCGTTTATCTTGTGATTGTGATTTTGTATGATAATAATAAATGAAAAGTTAGAAATACCATGAATTCTTCATTTATTCTTGAATCTCAATTTTACCAATAGTAAAATGATATTGTTAAGTGATAAAAAACCAAATAATATAAATAGCCAATATTAAAATAATTTTATTTATGAAAAATAGACAGTTACATGTTACAAAAGTATTAGGCAAAGTTTTGTTAACTTTATGAGGTACAAGCAATCAATAAAATATGACTAGACCGCTTTGCCAAAAAATCCTTGTTGACCGGTAACTATCTAATAACTAAATTGTATCAAATTTTATTTAATTTTAACTCCGATATTTTGCGATCCCTCAAATTTATTACAACAACGGTGATATTATCTAATGATCCTCTGCAAAATAAATCATTGATATCATGAATAAAACATACTTATATCAGAATTATACATTTAAAGATAGATGGTCACCTATAATAACTTTGAAGCGTAATACTTTTGGCTCCAAAATGCGGTTCATTAATGCGTTCTTTTATAAAAGCTATAGCTTCCTCATTTGAGAAAGTATCCCATAATCCATCAGATGCCAATACAAGGAACATTGGATTGTGATCATCAAGATCAAAAGTTAATATATCTGGCTCGGCAATGACCAATTTTTTGTCTTTAAGGGGGTAATCTCCTAATGCTCGTGATGTAGCCAAAATTCCAGCGACCCTCCATACACCATTAAATGTTACAACACCACCAGCTTTATTTATTCTGTTTCTTTCTCTTTGCTAAACAAATATTTAATAAATTTATAATGATCTTTTCTATATAGTTTACTGTCATTTATAAAACTTCAATTTCATGTAGTACCTGCTGTGGTTTATGATCAAAAGATAAAGGGATTGCATTTCCTTTTCCATCGCACATCACTCCTCTAGAGTCTCCAACATTTGCCACAATTAATTTGTTACCTTCTAAAATAGCTATTAGAGCAGTAGTACCTAAAAAGAAAAAATTTTCATTTATAACAACATGCTTAATCTATTGTGAGTCACCCTTAATAAAATTTCAAATATAGAGACTTGCCAGCTACATCCATATTTTTCTTAGCAGCATTTACCAACAATCTATCCACTGCAAGAACTTGATCAGTTAATAATCTGCCATAATTTATTTGTTTATCCCCTTCAATGTAGCTAGTCACATCAATTTTAGGAAGATTTTCTTTTTCATTTGGTCTACTTGGTCTTACCTGACAAACAAAACATGATGAATATTAGAGTGAACCTTTAATTTATGTTAATAAATATAATTTCTAAATACCTCTCTTGTAATTGTTTTTGAAAGACTGTCGAGTTTATCAAGTAGTTCAGGATCTGTAATTCCAATATTATTTCTTTTGGCATAGTCATCAGTAATTGAAGTACTTGAAGTCTTGCGCCATGATTTTTTTCTTTTCATGGCACTTGTTTCAGTCTTGATATTTTCGTCTTCTTTTTCATCAATATTTTCATTAATTTCACTTTTTTGAGCATTTTTGGGTACTTTTCCAGCTATGATATCTTTTAAATTAACAACTTGTTCACTAATACTTGGTATGAGCTTGTCACGAGCATAGTTTGCTGCAAACTGAAGTTTCACTTGTTGAATTATCAAAACCAATAACAATAATTTAAAAATTCTTTAAATAATTACCTCTCCCCCGTGACCATCAAAAATAGCAAATAGTGAAACACCAGTATTATTTATATCATTATTTACAACAAAACGGTCTTCCATATGTGCTCTATGACCTTGTACTGCATAAGCTGCTATATAATCTTGTTTAAATTCCCATCCAAGTTTTTCGACGGAAGAACCATTCATAAGAAATTGTAATTTTGCTACCTGAAACAATATAAAATAAAAAATATTTAACTGGTAGAAGACAGTAGTAGTAAATCATTTAAAGATAAAACCTTTGATGTTGTAATTCCGAGTGTATGTTGAATTTTTCCAAATAAAGTTCGGCTCCATGCATCTACAGCTTGCAAATATAGAAATATAACAAATATCACTAAGCCAAATACTAGTATCTCTGGTTTGAAAACATATACACGTGTGACCCTCCAAAAATAACTCAAAAATGTGTTGATTCCAGCAGTGGGTATACCCACCGCAATCTTAGACATCAACTTCATATGTGATAAATAGGTCTGAAAAAATAACATTCTTATGTTCATAAACATGATATACTTTTTTTAGAACATTTTGCATTTAAAAGGAAATTTCTTTAAAACTCAATTATAATAATTGATATTATAATAATAATAATTATAATAATTATAATAATTATAATAATTGAGGTGTTTCATTGAACTTTTTCGCAATAGGTTATTGCGTAAATAAAATAAAAACTAATTTATCAATTGGTGAGTAAATTGAACGATTTCAAGAACAAGAAATCTTGGTGTTTTAAAAATAACGTTGATCTTATTTTACAAAGACTAACCTCAAAATAAGTTAACACTTTTCAATTAGCAAGACTGTAAATACTTTACCTGATATAATATTTTATCTTCCAATTCGTCGTCCATATTATAATAATTGTTAAACTATTTAATTAGTTATCTTAGTCGCTATCCATTGTGATTTGTTACTCTGAACTATACATCACTTTTTAGTACAATTATAACACTATAAGATTACTTTTTATTGTTGAAAACCGTGATTGCGTATACCGTCTTTGTTATAATTGCTTCTTAACCAATTAGAAACTTTTTTGGAATAAACAAATTGAATTGTAGATACATATTTTTATCGCAAATTGTACGTAATTTTGTAATTTATAACGTCTAGTTTCTAGAACTATGAACTGATTTAAAGTACAGGAAATACCCTATACTACTATACCTATAAGTACCTATACTAACAATAACATACACAAGTGTTTCAACCAATCAGGATGAAGTGCCCGAAAGCTCAATTTTATAAGAACAATATTTATAGCTTTTGCATCCCTATATACATATATATAACGTTTTAACTCTGTCAGGGATCATTACGCAATAAAATGATCAGCTACTTCCGTGTTTTATTTTATTGTATCTTTGCTACATATTTACATTTTTTCATTAGATATTTCTAATTTCAATTGTTGCCTTGCAGAATGTAAAATTAAAATTCTGTATATTTGTTTTTACACCTACATATGTACATACGTAGGTGTAAAAGCAAATATACAAACGGAGTTTTAAGTTTAACAAAAGGCGAATATCTATATTTACGTACAGGTATATAATATATATATAGGTACTGCCAGACAGCTGCCACCCGTGAGCCCGTGACTTGTGCTATATATATAGGTATACATTATATATACTGTTGTGTATTGCAACTAGCAGACGACGTTATTCCACGCGTTGCGATGGCGGGTAACTCTTGAATCGATCAAATATTGTTATTACAATTTACCAGTGGCGCGTTCGAGAGATTAAATAGAATTCCGGAAAAATGTACAGGGTAGATCATTACTAGGAAATGCAAACGTTTATTTGCGATTGAAAAACTCGTGATTCGACGCAAGACATAGTCAATTAAAATATTGATAAATACAGAACTATATATTAGTATATTAGGCAAATTGAATCACGCGACGGGGTGATCCAAACATGAAAGTATCAGGTTGAAAATTTCCACACGTATGACTGAAAAAATCAATGTTCCTCGAGTTACTGGGTTGTGTAATGCCCATAAGCAGTACTAACACAAGTACAACGGTAAAATACTTTTCTTTTCACACACATATTGCATATGTGTTTGTCATGATACACATAAATTAAAAAAAAATAAATAAAATTTAATTAAATAAACGACATTTCAGATCAAAAAATCATCATTGTATAGAAGAGGGAAATCCGCACAAGTTTCAAACAAAGAAGACTATAAAGAAAGTCAATTCTTAACTATCGCACCAGCATTACCAGTTTTATCTGGAGCTCCTGTGTTACAAAAGTTATCTAAACGTTCCTACAGTACATTTGGGTATGTTACAAATAATAAATAGTATATTATTATACATTGAAAAATATAAATACACTATAATGTTAAATGTATATGTCACAGATCAACGAGTTCCTCTTGTCAAGCAGAAAATGATCAAGTTGGCGGCTGCAATGTTGTTGCATTGCAACAAACTGAAGAGGGCAAATCTGTGGTGGCCAGTCGAAGTCCTATGGAACGAGAGAAAAACCCTGATAGAATATGCTTGGATAGAAGGGGCTTGACAATATTTCCAAAGATAATCGATGAACCAAAGCTTCGACTAATATCACTTCAGCACAATTTAATATCAAAAATAGAAAGAGAACATCTGACTCAGCTGACTAGATTAGTATTTTTAGACCTATATGATAATCAAATAGACAGATTTTGCAATCTTGACTCACTAGAAAACCTTCGAGTACTGTTGATGGGTAAGAAAATATTTACAAAAATTGTCAATTACAATCGTGCGGTATTGATTAAACTGCTGCTTTTTCACAGGTAAAAATAGAATTAAAAAAATTGAAGGTTTAAAGGGACTCACAAAATTAGAAGTTTTAGACTTGCATGGGAACCAGATTATGCAGGTATCAGGATTAGAAGAATCAAGTCTCCTGAAAGTACTTAATTTGGCTGGTAATAATATAAAAATCATCGGCTACAGTGATTTTCAAGGTCTTTCTTCTTTGAAAGAGTTGAACTTGAGGCGAAATAGAATAAAGAAACTACTTGGCTTTGAAAATACTCCACACCTGCAAAAGTTATACCTTAGTAATAATGATATACAAAAAATTGAAGACATGGGTAGTATAGCAAAAGCGTTGCAGATTAGAGAAATAACGATTGATGGCAATCCTGTGACTCTTACTGCTGAATGTGTGCCTTTTCTAGTATCATATTTGCCAAATCTACAAGTCTTATCTACAATGCAGGTGAACGAACAGGTCAGAAGAACAGCGATGGCTTGGAGAACTCTGAAAGAACAATCAAATTCGGCTTTTCTAGATCTTAGTACACAAGTTTGCGTGAACGTGCGTCGAGAAGAGGTAATATCCAACGCAAAAACCAATTGGGAGCTTCTCAGGGCTCAAACGAAATGCTTCAACAGTAACGCAAGCAAAATGAACACCATTAAAAGCGATCATCTCAGAGGTTTCACTTTCCAGACGTCCAATGCAGTCGACGTTTCGAAGCTAAAAAGCTTGAACAGGTCGAAATCAAAGGACTTCGGAAGCTTATCGCTGATCAACGAAAGTGTCGAGGGTAAAAAGAATTACAGAAAGAGAAGCAGCTCGTCCGACAACTTGCTGAAAGCCAGTACTACAAATCACGTCGATGCTCTTGAATTTAAATTGCCACCGATTTTAGTTCCTATTATCGATAACTTGACGAACAATCAATCGAGCGGAAATTCAGTGACTTCCACCAAAGCAAACTCTTGCACACAGGACTGCAGTGATTCTTCGAGCAGCGAAGAATCATCCGAGAGCCATCAGAGTCTCAAAAGTGGTCTAAGAAACCACTTATTGGTAAAGTCCAACGGGCGTGCCATGTCTGTGGACAGCGATTTGACCGGTATCGATCAGGCTCTTATAATACAGAACAACAAAATTTTTCAAGACGCCAATGCGTTCAAACAAGATTCGCAGCTCAAAGTTCGAGAGTTTATAGATAATAATAAAAGCTTGCAGAATTCAAGTACTCAAAAGAGCGAATCGGAGTATCCGTTGAAATCGGTTACCGGTCGTACCAAGTTCGATTTGACATCAAAGGGCAGCAGTTTAGATAGTAACAAGTCGCTTTTAGGTGACTCGAGTAGTTCCTCGATTTCTAGCACTGATAAGAGTAGGATAAGCAGTGCACAATGCAAGAAGATCGTTTACTACAGGAGTAATAGAGCCGCTACGGCTCGAGCGAAGCACAAAGCGATACCGATACCCAGTCCTCCGCCTCATCCTCTTCCGCCTAAGGAACGGGAACAAGGTAAATGCTAAAGATTAATTCGATGATAATTATTATTATACTTAAGTTTTGCGTATTTAAATAACGATCGATATGTTTTAAACTTAGGCGGAGATTACTTGGTGGAAATCGTGGGACGTTGCTTGAATATTTACGGACAAGGAGCCTTACGTTTTATAGACAAGCAATGGGATTTGACGAAAGCGAGCGAGATAAATTTTGTAAAATTCAACTATGTACACTTCAACGGCATAGCGGCGATATTGAATAAATTGAAGCACAGGTTTCCAAATGCCGAGCATTTCTTTTTCAAAGAAACGAACATAAGTCACTTGGGTCAATTAAACGCCCTCGCCGAAGCGCAAGGACTCAACAGTATACAAATCGAAGCTGAAGGCAATCCTATAATATCGAAAAACTGGAAGGTGTACGCTATCTTCCGATTAGCTCATTGGGGTCTTCAGATAGTTAATGGAACGCAGGTATGCGATTATAATTATGTGACAAAACACTATGAATTTTAAATGCAATATTTTTAACGCTCGCCCCTTATATGTCTTATAGATCACCGAAGAGAACATAAACGTAGCAAATCAAGAATATTCCGGTTTGACTGACATAGTAATGTGGTCCCTGCCTGAAACTTTATTACAACCATTGCTGCATCGACTTCACTTGGAGCGAGTTCAGAAACAGAACGGGGAACAAATAACTGCCAAACAGTTTTTATTTAATAGCGATCCAGCTTTGAGGAATGTCGTTGCTAAAGAGGCTCTACAGTGGCGACGAGGGAACGTAACGCAGGTTCGTAGATATTTTTCATTTTCACATGAATATAATTGATTATTTCAATCTTACGCGGCTATAGCAAATTAAAACTTTCACATTTCGATAGGACGATCTCATTTGGAGGCACAAAGGAAAAATTCATCTTTCACATTCGATCGAGCAGACTGTCAATGCGATTCAGAAGCTGCAAATCTTGAACACAGAGTGGCCAAGTATTTTGCACGAACTAGTTTATAATATTTTAAACGATTACTCCGACATGTACGGCTACATGAAACGTTGTATGAGAGATCTCGAAAAAAACTGAAAAAGTGAGCCTACCCCTCACTTTTGTTTATTTGTTTATGAAATCATTTGATAACTCATTGATTACATTCTATAGACTACTCTCAATTGTTACCGTTTTTTGTATAAAGTATATTTATCTCAAGTTGATACCTATTAAAATGTAAGTGCAATATTGAGACGAGTAGACTGATATTCATTTTTACAATATACAAATGTTGGTATGCAAAGAACTGACATAATCAAAACTATTGTTTGTAGTATATCAAAACTCAATTTTAATTACTAATTCAGTAATGGAATTATAACTTCTCATTTAAAAATTTCGTATGATGCATATAGCATATAATCGAACAATTTTTATATTTAATATTTGCCAATTTCTTTCAATTTTAAAATGCTTAATTTCATTCTTTTTCTTTATTTATATCAATTTTCTTTTGATCCTCAAAGTGTAAATCTATAATGTTGTTGAATTTATTTATCATGATTACACTTTTAAGAAGTTGATTATAGACTTGATATACTATAAGTATTTGTGCAAGTAAAAAAAAACATTTCTGTATTATATTGTATCCAGCAGTTTTAATAGATTGGATAATTGTGCAATACTGTTCTTCATATCAACTAGTTAACTTAAGAACTCACAAGTTTAGAATAATTTAATATCAACAACACATTATGTTAAATCTTAAGTTTATACAAATCATTTTTGAAATGTTAAAAATTTTGATTATTGTAATATATTATGTATAAACTGTTCTTTGCTAAAAGCTTGTGAATCCTTTATACGAACATGTCCTTTTTCTCAACACAAGCTCATATTACAGACGAAAATATTTTTAAAATTCAAAAGACAAATTTCATGCTTTGAATCTAATTCTGATATGACTATTTGATTATAGAACACGAGTCGTGATTGATTTATCATTTAATGAAAAAATCACAAATTTACAAAACATAACTTTAAATGGAATCAGATTTACATAAAAAATAACAAAGTTTGTACATATCAATATAACTTTGTTACTTTCTATTTGTAATTTATAAAAGCAGTTTTTTTGTTTTTCACACACTAACTGTATTGAGCACCATTTGGAAATTGTGGAACAAGCCTATATTTTTTTCCTGGGTCGTCCTTTGAGGCAGTTTTATTACTTAATGAAAAGTCTTCTATTTCTATAATATTTGTAGTAAGTTCAACTGGTCTCAATGACCCAAAGAAATCTGTTACTGGAACAGTTTTTGGATCTCTTCTAAATAAGTCTTCTCTCACTCCCACTGTTGAAAGGCAATAATGTTTTGGACATACCTTCAACTGAAACATTCAGTATGAGAAAAATATTGTATTTATAGTTTATGTATGATTAAATCTTAGTGCTACATATTGCCACTTACAAATTCACTCAAAGTTTTAGTACTGGAAGGCTCAACAGTCTCAAGAAATTCCAATGCATAATAGGTGTAACGATCTATTATATAAACTCCAATAGCAGGATCAACATGATGCTAAAATATAAATAAAATTTGTAAAATTATAACTGATTCTAATACATAAGGAAAAATATTTAACTTACAGAAAGTGAATCTTCCCCAACAAGACTGGATGCTACTGCTAAAATATTTGGTGAGTAAAACTTCTCATACATGGAGCTAGCTTGACATGTATCAACGATAAACAAAATTTCATGATAACGTCTTTTTTGCCACATTTGCTCTAATGCATCACTCAATTCTTGACTAGTTATTTCTTCGGAGTCTTGAAATTTCAGGAAACCATTACCTCCATGACCAGTTAAATAAATAAGAAGGTTGGATCCTTCATCTGTCAACAACTTTTTGGATCTGGGTGTTTCTGGTGCTAATCGACCTGTAAGAAGCCTGACAAAATTTTCTACCGTCACTTCATAACCTCTGTAATCTACTTCCACATCGTCACCATAAACGTTTATGTGTTGTTTAATATTATTAAATACTGTTGCTGGCCGTGGATTTCTAGGATTACATGCCATATCATCAGCAATCATCAAAATTATCTGAGAATCAGGTATTCCAAGTCGCTTAACACTTCTGTAAATTGACAAGACATTTGCTACATGTCGATAGTTGAACCAAAATCTTGAAGTATCCACTAGTACTGCCCAATTATTTGAATGGCCTGTTTTGCCAAAACTCTCTGGAATCTTTACAAAAATCCAATTAATCAGTATAATTAAAAATCGATAGAACCAACTAAATTAATTGAACAAAATTATCATAATGTTTACCTGAAATGAGAGTACACTAATGACCTGCACTGACAGCAAGCAGATTATCCAATAAAGATTCATTTTTGATGTTTGATATTTTTCGAATTTTAACTAAAAAGCACCATTATTCACTTTTGTTTTTTGATTTTTAAAGAAGCCTTGTCAGAGTGTGACTATTGCATAGAAAGAGTCCAATTAAGTTTGTAAAAAAAATTAGATTCTCAAAGCAAAATCTAAATATCTAACTACAAACAGTAGTATTTCATACCTATCCACGTCAATTAATTACTACATTCATGTTCTAAGTATAGTAGTAGTATACATGTTTACAAATTTGTAAAAAAATCGACGAAGACCGGGCGTGGAAGACTGCATTTACGCCACTGCCTCTCTCTCTCTCTCTCTCTCTCTCTCTCACACACACACATTTATATGTATACGTACATGATAATATATACAGTACCTATTGTTGTGTCGCTTAGTAGAGATCGCGCTTGCGCTGTTGCGCACATCCACATATGATTTTGTTCTTACACACTTTGTTCTTTTTAGTTCTTTTTCCTGCTCCAAAATGACGCATACGTCCGCGCAAATAAGATTGTTTATTTTATTATAAATCGAAAGTCCAGTCGAAATATGTAGTTTTGTGTAAGATAGCAGTGCTTCGCATCCCGAGAACGTCTCCGTGGGGGAGTAGGTAAGTGTTCGCCATCACAATAAAAGAAAAAAAAAACAAAATGACGTTTGATTTGACTCATATTCTCATTATCGATGTGTGACAGTGTATAAGTACGTCGTCGAAACTGCTGCAGCTGTGCAAAACTAAAACGGGAGATCGTCATTTCCGTAGCGAAAGGATTGAGATAAGGTCAACGGAGGAAGTACTCCGTACTCCGCCCCGTCGTGTATTAGAAACGACGAGAATCGAGAGATAACGTAACCTTCAAAACCGTGGATCATCCGTCTTCCGTCAATCGTCAGGATTTCAGAAGGAAATCGTAGCCAAACATGGCATTCACAAATGTTTTGTTATTGAGTCAAATAGCGGGCTACGTTGTTGCCCTTATTCTATCGCTATGTATTATTGTACCAATGAGTTTGCACCAGGATGAGTTCAGGTAATTGTTTTACGTATTAGCTGTTTTTGTTAAAAATTCCATAGGTCTAACTGCAAAAACTTACCTTTTCGATTGCTTATACTATACCCATATTTACAAGAATTCTGTTGATTCAGATTGGTATTGTATTGAATTCCAAATAAATCAAACTAGCACGAATTGCAGATTTTAAAAGTATTGTTAAATAATTTTTCAAAAATGTATATATTATATAGTAATTAAGTATTAGTATTAAAGATTTTGTAACCTCCTTTCTTCTTACAGGGGTCACTGTCTTCTGTTCTCCACTGGCAATTGGAGAGAAAGCGATGGCCAGTTTGTGCCTGACTGGGCATCCCAGATGTACTGCAACTACACTATATTTGTTGGTTTGATACTATTCTTGACTGCTGCTGTGCAGATCTATCGGTTGTCCATGCTGATGTACAAAGGGGAGGATAGTTCATTCTTGTCAGCTTTTGTAGATGTCATCACATCAGTATTCTTGACAAGTATCACTCTTATTGCTGCTGTGATTATAACCCTAGGGTTTATGACGTGGTGCCAATGTATGACCAAGAGGTTCCCCTCTTGCGAACTGGCAGCAGGTAACGATATTGATAAAGCGGACAATATAGATACATCTGGCTTCCACATCGAACTAGGAGCAGCTCAATTTGGAACCTGGAGCAGTCTTTCTATTTGGGTAGGCCTGTCTGTGTTTGCTACACTGAAATTGCTGCGGTACCATCAGTTGGAGAACATGAAAGTTTCCATGTACAGGGAAAGACAGAGATTGATTGAGGCAGCAAGTAGTGGCAGTAGCAGCAGCAAGCATCCGGAAATTGGTTAAAAATAACAATGTCTGTCCAGTGATAATTATTTTTTAACTAATTTTATATTTTGTATTTTATTAAGTAATTTTTAATGTTATTTATGAAAAAATTTATTATACTCGAACAATTGATTATAGATGCAGTTATTACTTTACGTTTAGTTAAAATCAATCATTGTTAGTCGCAAACATATCACTCACGTGACGCTAAACACAACATCGTTTTAGTGCACATCATCGATGATACGGAAAAAAGCGGTAAGAGTAAACAAAACGTTAATGACGAAAACGAAATAACTAAAAATATAATAATAGATTTTTTTATTTTAGCGAATTTTGTAAACTAACTTTTGTAAATACGCACAGAGCACTAACGTTATATAATTTTCAAACGTCGTCTCTTAGAAAAATTCTCTACATACAAATCGTCTACACACATAATCATATATATTAAACAAAGGATCCATATATTATATCCTTGTATATTTTAAAAGTAACTATTTTACAAAAGAGGGAAGTTTTATGTATACTTGTTATTTTACAATCTCAAGTATCGCTTGTTTATACAATAAAACGAAATAAATATTTCATAAAAGTGTCAGAAGAAGAACAAAATACTCGTCATTTATATTATACTCATACTCCAATTCTCAGAACACGACCTTGCACATGCCTAGGCTGTTGCGTCGACTGCCCTTAGGACAGCTGCGTTTTGGCGCATCGATGATGACGAAGGGCACGAGGTCAGCGGGGATACACTCAAGCTGGAAGGTGGTCTCGTTAACGCCCAGTACGCGGTCGTTACCACAAGGTCCACCAGAAGTACGCAGCTGGTGACACAGTCCACCGAAATGTACGAGTCCTTCACTGCTACAGGGATTACGAACGCAACTTGGAATCGCGTCGTTTGGTGCCAGATAGACGTAATGGTGCAGTGGACAAGGACCCTGGAGGAAAACCTCGTGACAGCTGTCCGTCTTGGGGAAGTAGGCGAAGCGTGGCTTGCAGTCACAGACCCATGTGCTTTTAGGACCATCATCTGGGTAGAGCAGCATGTTGTCAGGGCATTGGCCTTGGACTTTGACAGGTTTCCGCTCGGTTATCTGGAAGATTGAGAAGAGGCTAAGTGTCAGTATTATTGTTTTTATTTAGATCGTGTACCGTGATTTGTTGTAGGGAAGTGACAACACTGAGAAGAAAGCTTTGAAACTTTCTTTATTTGATTTTTTTTTATAAATGCAATATGAAAATTTGCAGCTAATACACTTGTGAAAACCTCGGAACTGTATTTCAGCGAAATAAGTATTCAAGGCTTTATTCTTAAAGTATTATGTTTGAACAGTTCTCTATCTTTCAATTGCCGACTGCACTCACGATCTTAAATAAATTACGCGAGATTGTTTGTATAGGCGGAAGCGCGTTGCTGAATCTCGGTGAGATTGTATTCTAGAAATCATTATTTAACTTTGTCATCTCAAAAGGCGAAGTATGTAGTACATTTTTAAATCTTATTTTTATGACGCCAAAACAGCTTTTCAAAGTGAAATATTACACTATTGAGCTTTTAGTTTTAGGAGCGAAAGGTCGGTGACATTTTATAAATTTTTTCAAGCTGCAGATTCAACTAATATTGACTTTAAATTTGAATTGATTTAATTCTGCAATTGAGCAAATTCGTGATATTTTTCAATGATATGCACTGGAATATACACTTATGAATATGCAGATTTTTATATCTTTTTGGTATATAAACAAGTGTAAAAGATTATATTTGTAGACATATACATAATAGTCACCTGTTGCATATATCAGTAAATCAATTATTATTATTACCCGAGTTAAATAGTCTAAGAAGCCAAAAGGATATTCAGGTATATGTGGCATGTAAGCGCTATTCAATATCATTTCGAGTGCTTATCTGATATTTTATTGCAATTTTCACATGATTATTTATTTCAAATGACAGTGATGATTCCTGGGAATTCCAGATTGAAAAAATCGTCGAACGGATGTGATCTAATGGGTTTAACGTGCATTTAATACGTTCATATATCACTATACAGGTTTTTACTTTATATGCATATTTATATCATTTTCGTCGTAAATTACGTAAACTTTTGATTGGATATTTTTTCTTTTCCTCTACTAACTAATTAGTTCGTGTAATTAAACTAGGGTTGATTACTTTGTTTATAACTTTCTTAATAATAAAATATTAGTGTAATTTCGAACGTAAAAGTTTTAATTACTGTAATTTTTCGATTGAGAGTTATAATAAGCGCAATTATCCAATGTATAATTTGAATACAAAATGTGAGGTACATGAATTAATATTTTTGTACGCGCGGTTTAATATTAAAAAAAGACGCTCTCATAAATTACTTATATAAGCAGCTACTGAATTTCTAAATTTATACTTTCTGAAAAACAATCAGGTGAAACGCTCTTTTGTGCGCGTTTATACAGCTTTGCGAAACTGAGTAAAAGAAAAAGACTTTCATTTACAGATGCGGGTAAATAGATAAATCGCGCTTCGTAATATGGGAAACGTTAATATTATACGCTATAATTCACCGAAGATTGTCGTTCGGTTTATCATCTCAAATTGGGTCACTACCCGCTTATTAATCATATAATACAATTCCCGCGTAACACGTTTCACCGCAGCGATATATTCAATAATATTCTATATAATATACCATTATTTTCAAATAGAATTTTGAAAATACAGGCAAACTTAGCACCGCACAGCTATAAGATCTCAAGGAAATCAGCAATTTAGCGCATCCATCGCGTCATTATTAACCTCGGACATTAGGCCTCTATTCCATTGTATGCAATGTTATAAGCGCGGTTTAATTGGCGCATTTATTATTGTTTTACGATTTAATAGTGCGAGTTATTATTTATAACGCGCTTGCGCGGGAAGGTTTGATAATGCGAATAATTTTCCATGGAATATTTTCTGCGCGCGATATTTATTCCGTATTGTTATTTAGTTCGTCTTTAAGAGGAAGTGCCGCCGCTATTATGTGAATCATTAATTCTGTTTTGGACATACCTATCCTTATTCAACTTTTATATATATACACACTCCATCGATGATGCATATTTAACAGAGGATTATTCGAGGAAAGGATATACCAAGGTATAAGTACTGCGAAGAGACTGTAATAATGAAATTTTAATGACAGGTATATAGATGATATGTGTATAACTGCAAGGATTTCCTTTTAGATTAATGATCAACGATTTTTTAAGAAAAACGCGCAGTGACATTTTAATACCTATTAGAATGTAGTACAAAATATATATAGTTACAGTTTGTTGACCCGCGAGATTTCACTCTGTATTTGCAGTTTTTTTTTCAAACCTATATAGAGCGGCCACATAGAATTTTAAATAGTAAAACTTTTCCTCGTAAGCTATATACGCACCGAGCGGAATTTCATCTTTAGAATCTTTACACATTCAGCACATGTGCTTATGCGAGATACATTTTCGCATACACTATACTCTGCAAATCAGTTATCTCACGACCTTTTTTCCCGTTGCGATTACCGTTGGCTATAAAACAAAATCACACGCTAATACCACGATCGAAAAAAAAAGTACCGGCGAACACAGAAAAAAACAATACTTGCCGGTTCTCCGCCACTGACGTACGCGTTGGAATCGTCGTCATTCGGGAACACGATGTCCTGAGCCCAGGTTAGCGTCAATGCGCTCATCAAGAGAATTGCAAACTTCATCTCGCGTATAAGTACTTAAGTAAAGTAAGTCCAAAATAATCCAGTTGCTCGTAGCTCCTACCGCGACTAACTAAACTGATGCGACGTCGGTGTAACTTTACTCTCCTGGCGCACGAGAATCCGCTACTCTGTCGCGCGCGAAAAAAAAACACTTGCACTGCTGTCAAACGAGTGAATAAAAGTATTTCTTTATTATTACGGAATCTTAAAGTCACATGTATGCACTTATTGCGGAGAGAGCGAGTTTTGACGAGTGCATCAGTACATGGAATGAGACTATATTATTTATTTTCTATATATACGGACGATAAGCCGGCGGTAGCGGCGGTGCTTGTGTGTATACGGTTGACCTTCGCAGAGGCCTATGTTCAAGGCGAGCAACGACGTCGTACTTATACGAGAGAACTGATTCGGCGTCGCAGACGCACGAAAGTCGTTCTGATGCTGATGTGTGCGATTGAGCGGGGGAGAGAGAAAGATCGAGGAAAATGATCGTGAATTATTCATAAGGACGCGCGCAGCATTTGAAAAAGACCGCTCTCCCGCGCTTATTAACCGCGCTGCATATCAGAGCGCGTCAAATCCGAATTCGCGCGTAATAATATATAAATGTTATCATCAGTTCGTGTGGAAACTAAATTTTAGGAAAACAGGATTACATCAAGTGTCTGCTGAACTTGCGCTGATTTGAAATTGATTTCTTTATCTGTCGTGTGTAATTATGGATGATATTATAATGTTGCTAAAAATATGAAATCCCAGTTTTCCTTTACAACGAAGATTTAGTTTCTATGGGTATATGTTTCTGTTTAGAATTTAATCAATTGCGATTTGGTTTGTATGAAATTATCTAATATATTAGGAGTGTTATTTTCAAGTTTTACGAACCGTTAATTTTTGCAACAGGTTCAATGAAACTTTAAACGCAAATGTAAAGGTCATCAACCCTGTATGGCATACGTGCTTCAATGTAAATCATTACTTTGCAATTATGATTCTTTTCATTCAGAATTTGTCAAGTTTAAAACTTAATGAAACAGGTGCCATTTGTTTCAGTTTTGTTTTCAACAGATAGGCCAAGCACAAACTCAGTGCTTATCAAAGCAATATAGGTACGGCAATATTTACAAAATCGGATATATTGACTGCTAAATATCGAGTTACAATGCGTGTAATCAATACGTAACTAATTGACTTTTTAGTACTCTACAAATATCAAGTTCCATCTTTAATGCTTGAATTTTCATATTTTATTCATTTATTTATTATTTTTTTTTTTTAAATGATACTGTTTTCGTACACAATTGAGTAGCGAAAATATAAAAATATGAATACTCAAAAAAAAAAGGAAAATTCACAACTTACATCATTCATTTAAAATTTATAAAAATATCTATTATTTCCTAATTAATTACAATATTTACATTTTATATGTAAAATCCTTAATACTAATTTTTACAATAATCACTTGCCTAAACAAAAATATGTAACAAATTAATTTTTGTTTTCATATTTCATACGATTGACGAATGTCTCATAGCACTGTCTTCTTGAATTTCATCCTTGATTACATTTTCTGGCTCTAGTTCCTCTAATTCGATTTTCTCCTCATCTTCCTTCTGTCAAATTAAATAAAATGTATCATTTTAAAAAAATCGCAAAATATCCTTTTTATTCATTATATTAATGATAAATGATTATACTTTTAATTCATCAACAAATCCTGTAATTGGGATAAAGAAATTATCGTCATACTCTGGCCATGTACGAAAACTTTTGAATACTTCAAAAACATGTGTGGGAGACAATTCCTTGAATCTTGTACAAATGTCAATGTCTAATGCAATAAGCCTTGGACCACAACCAGGGACCCATTTTCTGTAACAAGATTAGTAAAACTTCTGCGCTATAAATCATTTGTAGAGTTTAAAAAATATTAATACATACTCCATTTCATTTATAACTTTAGTTTTTTTTGACCTCATACCATGTTTGAGGAAAAACCAAAATTGTTTTAAATCTTCTCTACTAATCAAATCAAATGTGTTACTTTTCGGCTCTAATTTAATGACTTGCATTGGTATGTCAATTGGACTGATTTTATTTTTTAATTTCGTTGACGGCCAAGGTACAAAAGCCTTCCTTGACACTTCACCAAGACATTTGTATTCAAAAAACAAATTAAGAAAAATACTATACTGATTGTAATATCGCATTAACCTTGTATCCTTGGTATCATTTATTTTTGCTCTCTAAAAATATATATTAAAAAAGAATACATAAATTGCAATATTTTACACCTGTAAGTATTAGATTAATGTATATCAATGATTAAGATATACCTGCCAAACATCCAATGGCAAAATTAAAAAAAAAGTAGCTCGTCCATGTTCAAACAATTTTGTTTGATTAAAAAAATTATGGATTAACAATGAAAAAAATTTTCTGCTTGGGCAAAATGCTATTATTTGTGCACAAGGGTCATTTTCCCATGCGTGATATGGCATATCAGTAAGGTAAACATCACCCAAATCTTCATCATTATGTTGGTCACGAAGTAGAATCAGCCATGCATCATAAAAGTTCAATTTTCTCAAATCAAGACGATCATTGTGTTCCATGATTAATTTTCCTAAGGGACTTTGTGGATTATATAAGTATTCATATTTTTCATATAAATGGATATATGGCACACCAATTTTTAATAATTCCTGAGTTAATAACCCTAAGCCTGGATCACAATCAATAACAAATGAAGTATTCTGCAGTAAGTCTTCTGAGAGCATCAAAGTGAGTTCCTTAGCAGTCTTGTGATCAAACAAACACAATTTTGATGAAATACCACATTGTTTTCTTAAAATCTTCTTTGGTATGCTATTCATAAAGTATTCTAAACCAGTTTCTTTTAAACAATAACGCACTGCATCGGATACTGAAATATTTTCAGTCGTTTTCGTAGGTTGTTTAACTTTATTTGAGACATCCGCATCATTTGTAAAATACACATTCTGAGAAGTTGTCAGTAGTCTTTGAAAGCAACTTGTTCGATTAAAACATAGTAAAAATTTCCTACCTAACATTTTGCTCAATTTCTATTTACATGAAGAAGACAAAAATATAAATAAAACCTGAAATAAATTAATTACTTTTGAAATTTTTAAAAATAAAATTATGAAAAAAACTGAATGAATTAAGAAAATTTGTGCGTTTAAAACACCTTAACTTTATATTTAATCATCGACTCGGGTTGTTTCATAACTGATTCGTTTCATCCTTTTTATTTCTTGTAAAAAGTAATAAACGTTGATCAACGAATTTCTTATTGTTTCACGTGCTTACAACTTTAGTTTTTCTTTTCTTCCTTCGGTACATAATGTGCTATCTAACACTACGTCTTTTATAAGTACGCAAATGTGCCGATATGATGCAAACTATCAATATTTTGAGGTTAAAACTGAATAAATATATATATATATTTTTTCAATATTTGCGCCATCTGTTGATTAAAGTTAAAACTTGTTTTTTAAAACTTAAAAGTAAAACGTTACTCTACAATCTACAATATTTGTAAAGTAAAGAAGTAAAATATGATAACAATTTAGGATCATGCATGTATCAAAATAGGAATACTTATGTAAGAAATTTGTTTCCAAAGAAAGTATATCCACAAGTTTATAAAATGAGTAATTTATTTATTTACATTTATTTTACATAGTTTTATTTCAATTTGATTAACAATTTGAAAGTAATTTATATTTTATATATCATATGAGATACCGAATATAAATTTAATTTCTTCGTCTTCGTACCCGCGATATTCGCCACGCATTAGGCTCTTCATATTTGTTATAAAGAGGTTCAAGCCGTTGATTCTTCTTGAACTTACTTAATTTAGTAGGATCACTAAATTTGAAAAATGCAGGTGCAAATTCAACAAGCCATTTTGGATCAATCGTCGTAACTTCTCGCATATATTCTTTTGTTGTCTGTACTAATTCATGATAAACTACCCATTCTGGTTGTCGATTGAAAAGTGCACTACTTGGATGAATGTATACTACTTGGCTGTCCACAAGTGTACGATAACCTTCTTGCGGATCCTTCTTGGCAGCATTTCTGAAGAAACCGGAACATACTGCTTTTTGAACACGAACAGTATTTTTTGCAGCAGAAACAACATCTAATTTATGCCTGTCCATGATACCGAGAAGTTGTTTACGTACATCTTGAGCCCTTTTAAGGGTCCGAATTTGTACAAAATTCTCATAACACCAGGCGTTGCTAAATTTATTATTTCTCCATGAATTATAAACAGCCAAAAGTGTTAAATGATCTCCTTCTGCTTGATTAAATTTAGCTTTCTTCTGATCTGCTAATGCTTGTTTATCCTTTGGTCTGTAAAACACATTCTGAACAGATAGCATGCTAACTATCGTCAAAATTTCATCAGAACACTGTAGATGAACACTCATAATAAGCATTTTTGAAAGGTTTGGTTCCAGAGGAAATTCTGCCATTCTTCTGCCAAGACGTGTTAGCAGCCCTTCATCATCAAGGGCACTTAGGCTATGCAGTGATTCTAAAGCCATGATCAGCGATTCCACAGGTGGAGCATCCATAAAATCAAAGTGCAATAAATCATTTATGCCCATTGTTTTTAATTGAAGAACTGTAGTGGCCAAATTTGTACGCTGAATTTCTGGCACAGGTGTAGGAAGCATCTCATCCCTGTAAGCTCGTTCTGTATATAATCGATAGCATTTTCCAGGCCCAGTTCGTCCAGCTCTACCTGCTCTCTGTTTAGCTGCAGCTTGACTGATTGGAGTCACAATCAGACTATCCATCCCAGTTTTGGAATTGTAAACCTTCTGTTTAACAAAACCTGGATCAACTACATAGTATATGCCATCAATAGTCAAGCTTGTTTCAGCAATGTTAGTTGCAATGACAACTTTTCGAGAACCAGGTGGTGCAGGTTCAAATATTCTTGTTTGCATTTCTGAAGGCAGTGCTGAGTAAACTGGCAATATAATTAATTCTGGAACATCTGGTCCAAGAGTTTTCATGCGCTCATATAAGATTTCACAAGCTGTGTCAATTTCTTCTTGACCAGTGAGAAAAAGTAATATATCACCAGGTGGTTCTCGTAAATGGATTTGCATAACTGTAATAAGTGAAGCATCCAAATAGTCTGTTTCAGGTTCTTTAGTATACATTACTTCTACTTCAAAAGTCCGACCGGGAATTGTGAATATTGGAGCTTTGAAAAAATATTGAGAAAATTTCACCGCATCAAGGGTGGCACTAGTCACGATTAATTTAAGATCTGATCGTCTTCCTACAGCTTGTTTTAACAACCCAAACAATACATCAGTATGTATGGTTCTTTCATGAGCTTCATCCAACATTATCACAGAATAAGATTTTAAATCTAAATCCATGAGACACTCTCTTAGTAACATTCCATCTGTCATGTACTTGATAACAGTTTCAGGTCCTGTACAATCTTCAAATCGAATTGTGTAACCAACTTCTTGACCAAGACGACAACCAAATTCTTCAGCCACTCTATTAGCTACAGACATTGCAGCAACTCTTCTAGGTTGCGTGCAGCCAATTTTTCCTCTTGATGTGAAACCCATTTCTGCTAAATACTGAGTTATTTGTGTTGTTTTTCCTGAACCAGTTTCACCAATTACTATTAAAATTTGGTTATCTGTTACAGCTTTCACGAGATCATCTTTTAATTTATAGATGGGCAGACTTTGACGTTGCTCTATTAAACTCAGATTGGTTTTCTTACCAAAAGAACTTTTTTTACCTCCTATAACATGTTTTTTCCACTCCGGCAAATCCTGCGTTTGTAACCCAATTCCCCGCATACTAGCTGCAGATGTTGAATTTTCAGCATCAGGAAGAGGATCAATCCAATTTTTGTGCTGTCCAGCAGGAAGGGAATCTATTTCTTGTTCCCTTTGTAGCATTTTTTGTTCTCGACGTTCTTTGGCCAATGCACTTTGCATCATAGCTGCTTGTGCAAGTGAACCATCAGGATTTTTCACAATTCTAACTGGACTTAAATCACCAAGAGCTCTTCCATGCCCATTCAGGAAAGGAGGCTCTTCTTCTACAAGTTCTATCTCAACATCTTCTTCTTCATCATCTTCTCGTGGTAGGACGCCAGTTTCAGTATCAAATTCTGGCAATTCACTTCTGTCAATACATGATGCTGCAAGCATTTGTTTGATTTCCCATTTTTCTGGTGATGATAACCTCTGTACTCGTTTTTTTGAGTACACTTCATCCTCATCTGTATTTGCTTGAAATTCTAGAAGTGACACTGGACGATCTGGATTTCGTAGAACTTGTTCATCCTCTTCCAGTTTACTCAGAACTGGATTTGGATTTAGGTCACATCCACTTTCCTGGTCTACATCCTTCATGCTCAATGATACCTTTTGACCAGTGATATTTAGAACTTTCACAAACACTTTTTGTCCACGAGTAACAACATCACTAGCATTAACAACTCTTCCTTCTCTTCGAAGTTGAGAAATATGCACTAATCCCTCCCAGCGTTTACGGAGGCCATCCAGTTGTACAAAACATCCAAAAGGTACTACGTTAGCTACTTTACCATTGTAAATTTTTCCAATTTCAAGTTCTTTTAACTCTTCAGAAAAACTAGATCTTGTATTAGAAAAAGATCGTTTCTGCGAATGAGATTCGCGGGAGCTAACGTGTTTTCGTCTAGGACTTCGACTGGACTTTCGTTTAGGGCTTCGACTGGACTTTTGTCTAGGACTTCGACTGGACTTTCGTCTGGGACTACGACTGGACTTTCGTCTGGGACTACGGCTGGACTTCCGTCTGGGACTACGGCTGGACTTCCGTCTGGGACTACGGCTCAACTTCCGCCGCCTAGGACTTCGACTGCTTTTCCGTCTGGGACTACGGCTAGACTTCCGCCGTCTTGGGCTTCGACTGGACTTCCGTCTGGGACTACGGCTGGACCTCTGCTGTTTTGGACTTTGGCTCAATTTTCGTTTTTTACTTCGAACAGACTTATTTTCATTGTTGGTTGTAGATCTGTCTTTTTGTTCACTTCTATCTTTATCTAATGAGCGGCTTCTTCTTTCGTTTTTTTCTGAATTTTTTGATCCACAAATATTCTTAGCATCTAATTGCATTAACATATCATCTACAACGTCACTTATATTCATGTTTTTTTTATCAGCACTTACAGGGTCCTCGTTAGGAAGTGCCAAAGCAGGGAATTTGTAAGCTAAATCATTTGTTTTAAAAACTTCTGGATTATTTTCTTTTACATTTTTTGGCTTCATATGCTGAATGATCCTTAATAAATTTCCAATAAATGAATCTGAGAATTCTGCACCATTTTCTATGAGTACAGCCTTGAAACTTTCAAATGTGTTGTTTTTTTCGGATAGGTGTATTATAAACTCAGCCAAATCTTTGTCATTTAAGCCTAAATGATTTTCCAATTCTGTGCAGATTTTTGATACCAATGAAAGGTGCTCAAGTTTCTGAACTTCGTCCATATTTAATGATTTCGTCCTTGATATTCTTGATATGCTAAACAAAAAATATAACAAAATTAATCATCACGACAATTGGGAATACAATTATAATGTCATGGAGGAAAGCTGTACGTAAATAGACATGGGACTGAATATATTTAATATATTATATTTTATATTGTATCGTAAAATTTTCCTGTCATGGCATCCGCGTGTGTACCAAAACACATGGAATTGTATATCTATGTATATTATAGGAGAGCTATGTAGATATATGTATATTCCCAATAAAATGACAAAACTTTTCACAACCAAATAATTTTACGTTGTAAAAAAATACCAAATTATTTATATTTTATAAAACTATAAAGCATTTGAATCAAAGAAGTGAATAGAAGCATTTGAATCAAAGAAGTGAATAGGTAAGTGATAAACAGAGAGAATGACAATTAGGTTATAGCTATTTATAGGTTATTTAACAATACTTACATTAAAGCTTTTTTTCTTCCTTTTAGGGGTATTAGTTCCAAGCCATGTACCATCAACTAGTGACGCTTGAGTAGCAGAGATTTCCCATCATTACTCAAGTGGGTGAAACTTTTCGAAGCGTGGATTTTCGGCGATGCTTGTCTTACATCGCCAGTTCGCCTTGTTATTTTTTTCTTCTTGGTGGCTTATCAATTTAGTTCAGCTGTGATGTCGAAGAACGTCGCCGATTTCACTGTGGACACGATATTATCTCTATGCCAGTTAGAGGTGTCGTTCGTTCTTGTCTACTCACAACGTACTCACAACAAAAGGTCACGATATGTGTGGGTGTACAAGCCCGAGAAGCCCGATTTATAGGTTAATCATACTCCACCCCCCCGGTGCACAGCGACACCTATACTTTTTCGGGGTGGTATGCGATGGGTAGCACCCCCTTGTGGATGTCACCGAAACAAAATAAGTATCCCAGGGTAGCGTTTGAATGTATCGAACTCCATAAG
>UCOJ01001448.1:0-29989 GCA_900474305.1 Cecidostiba fungosa
ATATATATATATATATATATATATATATTTGTGTAATATAAACATTTTTATTAATCTTCTACTAATAAAGGTGATTTCGAAACCTTGGCAAATGAGGACGATCCGAAAATGCGTTGTATCATGGCATGTATTTTTGAAAAAGAAGGAATTGTAAGTATAATTATATACATATTAGACTATCTATGTATACTTATATATTACAAAAAATATTTTACTTAATCTAGTTTATTAATTTTTTTAAGTTTTTGTTTAGTTATTATTTGATTCAATCAATATTCTTGTCCAATAATTTTAGTTATTAAAAAATGGGGACATTAACACCGATATACTTAAAAAAGGTTTAACGACTGATGTCCCGGAGATTGATGCTCAAAAAGCAAGTGAATCTGTAGATAAATGCGTCAATGGAGGTAATTGATACTGCTGCATAATGCACACAACTAATAATTTGAAAATTTATTTTATATGTATAATTTTTAGCAAACGATTTATCAGATATTTGCGAGAAAGTTTCGGTCATTGGAAATTGTCTCAAGTTGGAATTTAAGAAAATGGATTAGTGAATCAAGTTTGCAGACAAACATATTTTTAGTGAAATCTGTATTAGAGGGTGTTGGACTAATAAAAAAATAATGATATTACTAATCCTGTATCGCTTGTTTTAAACCAAAACAATAGTAATATGCTTATATACCGGTAGTCGAATTTTGAATAAGGATATTGTAAATAACAATAAATTAATTATTTTACACTGTATGCATGCACATTATTTTATTTTATTGAAAAGAACAATGATAAAAGTAAGCTATTAACGTACTTCCTTATACCACATATCACCACATATGATACATATATCTTTACTTTTATTTAGTGAAAAATAGTAGTTATAGCTGTTTTAATTCATATTAGTTTTAAAATAAAAAATAGCAATTATATCTAAAATGTTAACTTCTACGTAATATATGTATATAAAAGTTTTAGTAAAATAATGTATTAAATGTATCTACATTTTTATTCTTCATCACCAGCTGGGCCTCTTGGGTTTTTGCCTCTCTTTATATTAGCTTTAAAGTATTCACGACCGCAATCATTGATGGATTTTGCCTTCAGACACTTATCTTCAACTTCTGTCGCTACATTGTTTTAATAATTATTTAGTTAGTATATGTAGCAATTATTTAAAATTTTGATAAGCAATAACAAATTAGTATATTATTACGGAGTAAATCATTCTATTCATGATTTTTACTTCGTACCTTTTTCGGCGCAAGAACGTAAGATAGTTTCCAATTCCTGTACATTCAAATCAGGTTTTTTTTTCTGGGCTATTTCCACTCCTACCTTTACAAGTTTGTCTGAATCAATATTACCAGCTTCGTCCATCTACAAATAATATGTAACATACTGATCTTGCAGATTCTGCATTAATAATAAAGTTATACTACTTCAGAAATTAACTTACTATCTCATCTTTAGTCATGGCGCATGACAGAAGGCAATGCCGCTTCGGATCATTGTTTTCTTTCATTGTTTTAAAATCCTCTATTATAAAAAAATCTCATTGAATAACTATTCTTTTTTTAATAGATGCAAAAATAACGTGGTATTGTGATTACCTTCTTCAATTTCCATCTCTGACATGCATTTCTTAATTTTCTCTTTGTTTATCATTCCTCCTCCGTTACCATGTGGACCTCCAGGACGCGGAGAACACGTCTATATAAACATTAAATACAAAGAAAAGTTAACTAGTTTTAATTTTATCGAACTACTTTATGGAATTAATATTTTTTAGTATCATTTTTAACTTACAACTACGACAGCCATCATGCAGAGGATCAAAGCTACAGCCTTCATGTTGGAATTCCTAGTCAACACAAGAGACTTCAATATTTTTCATGCGAATGCTCGTTCTGCTGATATAAACATACATTATATACACCTGTGAGATAATTAAAGGCACTTAAAACATGATGTCGATTGCGAAAAATTTCAGTAATTTCTTCCTTCATATAAAGACGATTGTTTTTATTATTTTTATATATAGATTTTACAATTTTTACAATATTTTTAACAAAAGATTTTTTATTTTTGACATGAAAAACCGTGCTTCTATATGAAACACAATATTTTAACAATTGCCGAGATTCAAGTGATTTAATCGATTACAACTTGTTTGGTAACGTGGGAAGCACCGAGTTATTACTACAACTACATTTCCTGTAACAATGTACATGCCATTGAATAACTACTGCCCGTCACGGAAGTATAAATATTATTGGACCTTGAAAAATATGTCATTTTACTTTTTAGAATGCTATGGGTGAACGCCTCAAGATGAAGATCATTGTCTTGTGTCTCGTCGTTCTTACTGCAGGGGTAAGTTCGGATTAATAAACATAAATGCATCGTGATAAAAGATCTCTAAAATTTCTATGTATGATAAATTTCGAGAACAAAACGTATTTATAAAATTTAATTTGACTAATCATAAAAACTTTTTTTTTCAAAGATCTGTGTTTCCGCCGGAGATGGCGGATATCGAAATGTTTGTCTTGATGAAAATGGATTGACCGAAGGTATATGCGACGATAATTATTTATTTAAATGTCATGAAGAACTCATATTTCGATTTTCATTTATTAATTATTTATAAACATTTTGCCAATAGAAGAATATTATGTAATGCAATTAAACAAGAATCCTAGATCTGGTTGCGTCATGGCGTGTATACTGAAGAAAAAAGGATTTGTAAGTAAAATTTATCATCAAATAATATTATTTTCAAATTGTTAATTTTTTTTAGATGAAACACGGAGTCCTTGATGCAAGGGGAATGAAAAGTAAATTAAGAGCACGCTTAGTTCCCTTAATAAGCAAGGATAAACTTTATGAAAAAATCGATAACTGCGTTGATGAAGGTATATAATTTTCTCATGCTTTTTGATAAAATACCTATATTAATTTTCATTGATTCAAAAAAATTATTATTTACAGCCAAAAATCACATAGGAGTATGCGAAAAAGCATACGTATTTAAAAAGTGCTTACTGATTTCGAAAGCCAATAATGTTCAAGGTGAACGTCAAAAAATGGATTAAATCATTCGTTTGACAAAAATTATGTGTATACTACTTCAATCAATAAAATTAATAGATATATTATAGAGTGTAGCAATAATTTTAACTTTGTTCTATGTATAAAATATCTTATTTCGTATACAAAATTTAAAACCAGCAGATATTTACTCTATAAATTATTGATTTTTCGATTCTTGTTATTAGGATGTCCGAATTCATTAATCTTTGGTTACGTACAAATCGCGTTTAATTATACAAAAATATTTAAAGCGTTGAAATCTGTGAAATTGGCAAGACGTAGTTGTTTTTTGTGACTCTGCATATTTTTTGTAGCTGCAAGTGATTTTACCAGTGCAACATGTAAGTATTAATATAAAACTAGAGTATACGCTAGGTGAGTATATCTGACGCGAAACGCGAACGCCATCTAGACAGTTGGCAAAACTGGGACGATCGCCATTATTTTTCACTATTCTAGACGTAATCTTTCGTGAATCTTCTCCATCTTGGTGAGAATAATCTGTATCAAACCTTTTTTCCTTTAAGCATTACTTAATTTGTTGGCATTTAGTGAAACAAATTAAGGTACACTCTAAACCCTAAAGTGCGATTTTTCTACTTTTGTAAAGTAGAAAAATCGCACTTTCTACTTTTGAAAAGTAGAAATTTCATTATTTCTACTTTTGTAAAGTTGAAAATTCGCACTTTCTACTTTTGAAAAGTAGAAATCAGCCAGTTTCGGCTTTAGGGTTTAGAGTGTACCGTCCCACCTTTGCCAATTTTTGCCGCAAAAATCGTATAAAAGTGGCGCTGCTGGTGGTGCTTACCTGGCGTATAGAACTAGATCAGGCGCGCCAACACGCCGATATCTCAGCCTTTGTTTGTTAATTTTCTTTTTCCTGTAGTCTTAGTGCATATTTATACATCGTACTTAAATTATAAATAATTGTTCAAAGGTTCTTTAAGCTATATATTAAACAGTATTTAGGTATGGTTATATTACATGTATGAATGATTATACTTGCAGCGTAAATAAACACAAATAAACATAAGCAGAAAACTTCATACACATCTATACTATATGGCGCCTGATCTAACCCTAGTATACGAATAAAGGTGATCTTAAAACCATATTTTTATTCAAATCTGTATTAGAGAGTATTTGCTCAATAAAAAATAATAATGTTAAAATTTCATAATTATCTTACTTATTTACAACAAAACAATTGTAATATGCTCATATAACGCTAGTCTAATTTAGAATAAAGATCCCTGGTATAAAATGTACCATCTCTTCTGGTCGGTCGACGTACTGTTAGCTACTATCCACCAGCGGATATCATAAAAATTGGGCGATGGCTGGCAGCGGCTGGCCAATTAACGCTTGTGGATTTGAACGAAAATCAATTTTTCACGTTTTGAAGCGGTTTGCAGTTGTATGCTGTTGATTTTGTTGATATTTATAAAATTTACTAATATTGATCGTAGCTTTTTTAGAGACTTGTTTTCAAAGTGTATTTCCAAGCTAAGAAATGTTGTTTTTTAGTAACTTTAACCGTTTGCAAATCTTAAATGCAAACATAAAAAATTCGCGTGGCGATTCCATGTTAAAACACGGTCCATACAGGGTAATCTTCACTCGGTCCATATTGGGTAAAAAACCATCCTTTACTACATTTGGCGCTGCTTCACAAGATTTTCATGTTACTCAGTCAGATAATTTTTTTCTTGGACTTCATGCAATACTATACAAGTGCAATTTATTAGGAATGCATAAAACTACGTACAAAAATTATTAGAACATCGAGAAGTTATCATTTGACAGAGCGAAAAATTGAGAATCAAATCTTGTTGTGTAACTTATTCTTTTCTCGCGCAAGGGCCGAAATTTTGCGCCAGAAGCTGGAAACTGATGGTAGACCATGCTGGGAGCATCTCCCCTATTGCTCTCGTAGTTATTTTCTTAAATGACACCAAATGTCGTTAAACAAGAATTGAAAATAGTGTAAATAATATAATGTGCATGCAATATAATATATTTTTATTTCACTGATAAGATAATTACATAAGATTTTATTAAAATCAATCATGTATTTATTCCTCTTCATCACCTGAGCCGCTTGGGTTTTCACCTCCCTTTAAATTAGCTTTATAGTATTGACGAGTGCAATCACCGATGGATTTAGCCTTCATACACTTATCTTCAAATTCTTTCGCTACATTATTATGATAATTATTTAGTTAGTACGTACTAATTATTATTTAAGATTTTAAAAAGTATTTAAAGCAAATAAGTGCGTTATCGCAGCGTAAAACAATCTATTGTATGTTTTTGATAATTTACATAAATATGATACATCACTTCAAATAGTAATCTTGCATGAAAAATTCTGTTAGATCTGTTATGTAAAATTTCGAAAATTAATCGACACGTATATTTTTTCTTCTCCCAAATAAATGAATATTAACTGAGATACAAAGGGATAGCGCGACCCTATAGTTGTGACGTCGCATACCTAATATTATAAATTTGTTAATATTCATTTATTTATGAGAAAAGAAAAAATACGTGTCGATTATTTTTTGATATTCTATATGACGGATGACCTAGTAGAATTTTTCAAGCAAGTTCCCCTATTATGCTTATACAAGTTAAATCGTTAACTTATTATTTTATGAAGATTTTTACTTTATACCTTTTTCGTTGCAAGAACGTAAGATAGCTTCCAATTCCTGCTCATTCACATCAGGTTTTTTTTTCTTGGCCATTTCTATGCCTGTTTTTACAAATTTGTCTGCATCGATATTTCCTGCTTCGTCCATCTATAAAAAAAATATAATGTATAGATTCTGCCGATTCTGTATTAATAATAAAGTAACTCCTTAATATATTAACTTACTATCTCCTCTTTAATAATGACACATGACTTAAAGCAATGTATTTTCGGATCATTGTTTTGTTTCATTGTTTTAAAATCCTCTATTATAAACAAAATCACATTGAATAACTATTCTTTTTTTAATAGATGCAAAAATAACGTGGCATTTTGATTACCTTTTTTAATTTCCATCTCTGACATGCATTTTTTAGCGCTCTCTCTATTCATCATCTCACCTCCATGTGGACCTCCAGGACGCGGAGAACACGTCTATATGTGGTAAACATTAAATACCAAGAAAGTTACTTAGTTTTAATTTTATCGGACTACTTTATGGAATTAATATTTTTTTTAGTAACATTTTTAACTTACGACTACTACAGCCATCATGCAGAGGGTCAAAGCTACAGCCTTCATGTTGGAATTCCTAGTCAACACAAGTGACTTCAATATTTCCCGTGCGAATGCTCGTTCTGCTGGTATAAACATACATTATATACACCTGTGAGATAATTAAAGGCACTTAAAACATGATGTCGATTGCGAAACATTTCAGTAATTTCTTCCGTCATATAAAGACTATTGTTTTTATTATTTTTATACATGGATTTTAAAATTTTTACAATATTTTTAACAAAAGATTTATTATTTTTGACATGAAAAACCGTGTTCCTGTATGAAACACAATATTTTAACAATTGCCGAGATCCAAGTGATTTAATCGATTGCAACTTGTTTGGTTTAACGTGGGAAGCACCGAGTTATTACACTACAACTACATTTCCTGTAACGATGTACACACTGTTGAATAACTACTGCACGCAAAGAAAGTATAAATATTATTGGATCTTGAAAAATCTGTCATTTTGCTTTTGAGAATGTTATGAGTGTACGTCTCAAAATGAAAACCGTTATCTTGTGTCTCGTCGTTCTTGCTGGAGCGGTAAGTTTGGATAATTGTAAATGACATAAATACATCGTGGTATAAGTAATACTATTATTGTTATATATTGTTATATCATTTTAAGCATCTTAAATTATTATCTATGACATTTCTGTAAACATATATTAAACATTGCCGCATGTATGATAAATGTCAGGAACCAAACATATTTATAAGATTTAATCTGAGTAATCTAAAAAATTATTATTTTTGAAAGGCCTGTGTTTCCGGCGGTTATAGAGAATATAAAAATGCTTGTCTGGATGAAAATGGATTGACCAAAGGTATATGCTTCGTTTATTATTCGTGTAATATATATCATAAAGAACTCATACTACTTCGATTTTCATTTAAATTAATCACTTTTACAAATATTTTGTCAATAGAGGAATTTGATGCTATGAAAAGAAACCAGGATCCTAGTTCTGGTTGCGTCATGGCGTGTATCATGAAGAAAAATGGATCTGTAAGTAAAACTTATCATTAAATAATATAATTTTCTTTTGCATGTATGGATTCAATAATTTTTTATTTTTCTAGATGAAACACGGAGTCATTGAAGCAAGGAAAATCAAAAGAAGATTGAGGTCACTTTTAGTCCCGATAATAAGCAAGGATAAACTTTATGAAAAAATCGATGACTGCATTGATGAAGGTATATTGTTATTTTCTCATACTTTTTGATAAACTACCTATACTTTTCATTCATTTAAAAAATTATTATTCTCAGCCGAAAATCACGTAGGCGCATGCGAAAAAGCATACGCATGGCAAAAGTGCTTACGGACTCCAAGAGCTAATAATATTCAAGGTGAACGTAAAGAAATGGACTAAATCATTCGTTTGACAAAAATAATGTGTACTACCTTAACCAATAACATTAGTAGATATAGTGCAACAATAATTTAAACTTTCTTTTGTATTCCTTATTTCATATACGAAAATCACGAAATCAGAAAATTTAAAGCCAGTAGGCACCCCCTATATAAAGTATTGATTTTTCGATTCTCCTTATTAGGGTGTCCGAATCCGTTGATCTTCGGTTACGTACACCCCGCGTCTAATTAAACAAGAATATCAAGTTCCCATCCCGGATAAGTCTTGGGCTAATAATGGTTCTGTGATTCATCCAACCTTATCTTGCAGATTCTACACACTCTATCTCGATTACACGTATGTCAACGCAACCATCGAAATTTCGGAAACTCTTATCTCTTCGCCATAACGTCCACCACTCTCTATATCTCCATCAGCAAATAATCTGAAAACGTTTTCTCCACTAAAAATCGTCTTTACAACCCAACAATTTCATCGTCGTTCGAAAGCTCGCGCGTCAAATAATTTCTCCCTTATACGCACGTAACGATGTTACTGCAACAGCCGATAAAGGACACACAACAGTATAATGCCCCGTCTCGCCGGGGCAAGAAGACCGACGACACAGGGCCGAGACAATTTATACGGCCGATAAATTCCATTTCGCTTTCATTACTGGCCTTGTCCGGATTTTCGTGCGGAAGGAAAAAAGCTCGAGCAGACGAAGAAAAGATTTACAGCGGGAGCTTTCGTAGCCGTACACGCACACATATACCAATGTATATCGGTAGAGCTTCGATTCGCGATGTAATCAAGGGGGATTAAATCGCGAGGAACACGTGCTGTGGATTTGTTTCGGGGGTAATTCCGTTCGAGCTTTAACGAACTTATGATGAATCGCGAGACTGTTTCTGCGGTTCCCCCGAATCGACAGCAGTTCTTCTTTTTTTTCCTCGGATTGTAATTGGTTCGTTGGCTGATGATTAAAAACGTGCTTAATTCGATTATGGATTAGTCGAATGATTGCGAACTTTTTTTTGGTGATTCCAGAGTCCATTTATCAAGGCGAGCTTTAATAAATATGTTAATACAATTTGCGAAACTGTAAGTCAATATCCTTGTAATACCCACAGCGAATGCGATACCTCGCTATTAATTCGAAATCCCCTTCAGTAGCCCTCTGACGGGCAATATTAATTTAACGAATGTGAGGTACGAGGTAATTTAAGCGAATTCTATACGCCATAATTAAACCTCGTAAATCTTGGCGATTATTCGCGCGGAGCTTGAGTCGCGCCAGACATAATAAGTGTTATATACCACACAGAAGCGCAAACGCCGAGAGTAAAAGTCAATCTGTATGTAAATATTGTGATTCATCGAACGGAGTTTTCAGGCTATCCGTAAGTAAAATATCTTCTCCCGCTTATACTAGATTTTCTTGCTGTAACCTTGGCATATCCGTTTATCGTATTTATTGGTAGGACACATTTTTTTAATTATAAAAGGAATGCGTATATTAAGATTGATACGTGAAAATTCTCGAAACACGGAAGAAGTTGCGTCACAAGTCAAGAAGATTCAAATTCGAAACTCGCGTAAACAAAGATATATCTCATCCCCCTGATAAATAGGCGGATCGTAAGACGGGCGTCGGCATTCATTTTACGAATACTCCGTCATTTCTCATTCCCACCCTAGGCTGATGCTGCTTGCGCATTTCGTTTTTTTCCATCTCTCCGAATATTCTCATTTTTCGCTCTCCGAATCTCGTATTCGCGGCTCGTCCGCGCATATTTAAATCCGTAAATTGGCTCGCGCGGTTTCTTCCGCGCTCGCTGTGTGTCTACGGATTTATTAAATTTTCATCGCAGCAGCCAAGAGCTGCGGAGGTAATGGAGAGGTGGGCTGGAGGTAGGAGGATTTTCTTTTGTTTGGAGGAATATCGCGAGGGATATTGAGATCTTGAACTGCGTATACATGCTAAGAAGTTCGAGGAGGAGCAAAAGTAGCTTTTTCCTTCGTTATATTAGGCTTTTGTTTATATATACTATGTCTACAAGGAAAATGATTCTAAGGTAAAACTTTATGAAAGATTAGTTTTTTGAGAGTGCGTATTAATTTTGAATGTAATACAAAGTTTTCTCATCGATCAACCAAATCCGTAGTCGGAGAATGAGTTCACTCTTATAAATAACCGCACTTGCGAACGGCCAAAGGCACGCGGCAAATGGAAAAACGGGTATATAGCTTTGCAAAGGCGATCGACTTACATGTATGCTCGCTTGCGAAAGGATATCGTACGCGCGCTCGTTGACCTTACGGTGTAAGCGTGGGCCTATCTTTGCCGCATTTCTCTCCCTTGGACGTGTCGACAGCCAGCTGAACCAACAAGATCATCGCTGAAACGCTCTGAGAGTTTTTGTATATGATTTAATATGATTTACTTGATATGTGTTTATTGATACTTCTGTTTTGTTACGGCGCTTGTAATAATTTATTTAATATTATCAAATTTTGATATTATCAAAAATTATCAAATTTTGATATTATCAAAAATTATCAAATTTTGATATTATCAAAAATTATCAAATTTTGATATTTAGCGAATAAAAAAGTTTCTACAAGTGTTTCTTATCTTTCGCTAAATACATAAAATGATGATTTATAATTTATCAAATATTGTCAAATTTTGATATTTATGAACATGCACTATTAATACTGTCGAACTTCGATTTGCAATTTTTGGAATATTACTATGAGTTAAGCTATGAATATATAGTTTTTATAATGTCACATGCTATAGCAAAAATGATTCGACTTGCTTCTATAGGTCTAGAAGTGATAAGTGAAATGTATAGCAAGAAAGAGAGAAATAAACTATAGTAAGTATATGCGTAAGCATCGAAGACCTCTAAACCTTTTGTCAAGTGTTTTAGTCTCGCATGAGCGTCTCACGAGAACAGTCGCATACTAATCAGACGTCATTCCTTCTTTATACTAGTTCAATAAATGATAAATAATAACAATAATGATATTTTGTTGTGTAAATCCTGAATTGTCATTTATTTAATACCCATTTCCAATAACAATCAAATATTAATTTTTATCAAACTTTGATGTTTTAATGCGTATATTAATTTCTATATAATTCTAACGTTTATAAATATTTATATGATTATGAAAGTATACCGTTTCTATTCGCAAAATTTTCAATTTGCATTTCTCTTGTACTCTAGAACAATGATCAGTACAATCAATGAAACAAACGCGATTAGAGAAGAATATAGCCTCACCCTCGAAAACTCGGCATTGTGCGCATCGGTGAAAAGCCTGCGCGCAAAATGCGATTTGCCGTCAACTCAAGAGCCGCTCGGGATTATACATTTTATTCTCTTCCTCTCTTTCTCCACCCTCTTTTTGTGTAGAAAACGCGGCTCTTTGTTTCCTCGCGCCCGACTAAACTCCGTTCAATTTTAGCGCATTCTTCCGGCCGCTATCGCGCTTAATGAGGTGTCAGGTGCCTCGATATATACGGAGGAAAAAAGCTTAGTCGGGGGTTGGAAAATTCAAGCGACGCATTCCTCAAGAGAGCTTTGTCGGAGGCTAATGGATCACAAACCGGTGCGTATAGCATTTTTTTACTCTCAATTCAAGGGGTGGGTGTGTCTTTGTTAAGGATGACTTATCACTAGGATTTTTCCTTCGAAAAATAGAGGCGATTAATTTTTAGGCTGATGCTTCTTTGGGATACCTATATCGCGAGATAAACTGTTTGGAGTATGTACTGGACACGCTGTACCGTAATTATGAAAATAAAATCAACGCGAGAGCGCTGTGAACGACGACATGCATACAGCTGGGTTTTTTTAAGAGGCCAGCGAGCCATTCAGGCGTATACAATGGAACCCCGGCGAGACTTACCTGGCAATATGCTGATTCGTCGACTGCAGCAGGATCGTCGTGTACTTTGTGATAAGCATTTTACTGTCTTGGAGTATCGTAAAACTTAGCACTGATGTGTTTTAATTTTTTAACGGTTCGAGTTTAATAAGAATTTTTACTTATTATGTTTGCTGTTATAAGCCATACTAAAAGTTTTTTCTTCTTTATTGCAAATACAAAACGTAACTTCAAATTCAGTTTTGAAAAGCTTTCGAATCGTTCATTTCTATGGTGAAAGGATGTGAAGAAAGGCAACGTCGCCGCAGCCAAAACTTCCTTCCTTTCATCCGCTCTTAACAACGTCAAAACAAAGTGAATTAAAACAATATTAGAGGTTATAATTTCACACACCACATCTGTCAAACTTTATACTCCTTTAAAAAACAAAATCCACCGTCTTGAATTCACAAAATTTTTCACCAAAACAATATTTACCCATATCCCTCACATTTTAAAATCACTTCCTCACCCCCCGACGAACAAACACGACTGACTCGTACAGTTCTCTCGCTGTCAACAAAAAGTCAACAAAACGACGCATGCATCGATAGCACACACAAAAAAAGAGCGACACGACGATCAAAATATCGCTGCATGCAGTAGTCGGCCTCCACTGCACTGCACATTCACCCGGCGACTGGTCTGTTGCAGCGAGTATACATACGTGTATATGCAATTCAGTAGCGTCGGCGTTATCGCGAAAGAGAGAAGGAGTGAAAAAGGGAACGAGTCACGGTCGACGTCTCTTTCTTCGCGGATCTGACTCCTCCTTCTAGAGGAAGAAAATAAGAGGAATAAGGAGAGAGTAAGAGCAGCGGACGTGGAGAGAGCTTTATTTTGGGAGACGTGTGGTTTTTGAGACGCGGAAAAATGCGAGACTTAACGAGGGGAGGTTAATTCGGTGTTAAGAGATTTGTCGGCGGCGAGCTGACCTTGAAATTGGCGAATGAGGTTTGGGCTTTAAAGTTGGCTTTTAAGATTCATAAATAGCGTATGTTATGAGTACAGTTTTCGATCGTTTATTTCGTTATTAACATAAATTTTACTTTATTTTCAAAAATATATAATCTTGAAACTACAGCTAGTCCTATCTCTCTAATGTCGATGTAGAACAACAAAACCGTGGCCTTCGGCTAACAGAAATAGCAAAAAAATAATAAAGCATAAAAACAAGGCGGCTTACACATAAATACCCGTTGACACGGAACGCGATGCCTTTATCCTCTCGTCGAACGAGTCCCGCATCATGATGTGCGTCGTAAGATTTTTTTTTCTCTTGTACCTTCAAGTATTCTCGATCGATTTCACGGCCGATAACCGGAGAACGCAATTCCCGAGCTTCTGGTCAATTGCGGCTAAATGTGCAGAAGTGTCTTCGTGGTTTTCAGGGAAATGGAGATCGAATGGTGAGTTGGATGGGGGATATGTACTGTGAAAAGGGCAGAAGGGATTTCGATTGAGGCTGCGTTTATTTCGGAATTTCCACTTTTCTTAAATTCCTCCTACATGATCAGATTCTTCAGCATGAGAAGCAGTGAATTTGGTAGAGGAGGAGAAAAATTAGAGATTTGTTTATATTTATTTATTTATTTATTTATTTATTTATTTATTTATTCATCATCATATATTTAATTTGGACTTTGCATTGTAAATATAAATATTCTAAATTTATTTATTTTTAATAATTAACTGTACATCATACTTAATAATAATTGCCCTTTTCCTTAGAGTAACAATAACAGCAGTGCGTTTATGGAATTATTTTATGTTATTCGGAAGATTATAAATGGCTAGTATTGACGTAGATATAACAGTCAAACGTAAGAATGTATCAGAAGATATATTTGTACTCTAAGAAACAAGAGGTAAAGAATAATTTCAACCATTTTCGAAGATTGTTTAAAATATTCTAGAAACATGGTACAACACTTCTGGACGAAATAAAAGAAGCAATATTTGATTTCTGATTAGAATGTTCTTGTACATCGATGTTTATACATCTTTTGAGAAAACGATGCGGTTCAAGAAAAGGCTGTTATAGTGCATGGAAAGTTGCCAGTTGAGTTGAAGCCAACAGTGGAATTAGTACAATAGCTTGTGTCTAATTATTTTATAAAATATATTCGTCAATAAGATGCAGAAACTTTAATAGTGCTCAAATTGAATTTACAATAAAAAGCTTCTTTTACAATGTACAAGTCTTTGACGTTTCAAGAATACTTCACTATACCAAGAGTGCTCCAATTTACATACGAAAGTGACTTTGGTGTGAATGACCGACTTGGAAGATTGCTGGGCAAAGCGAGAGAAGAAAATATCCATAACAACTTATTGGCATATACGAAAAATATGAAGTGTGAATGATTTGTGAATGCATGATTGGTAAAATTACTCGAAACAAAGAATTAAATCGTCGTTTCGAGCAAATTTACTTGGTTGAAAGCCAAACCAGCTATTGCAGACTATTGTAAGTCAAAAATCGGTAATTTATTTGCTTAACAAACATCCACCTCTCAACCTCTGCAACCCGGTCACTCACAACCCCTAACGCTCCTACTTCCCCCACTCATCACTGTTATCAAGGCTGGAATCTCGGAATCCATGAATGAACTCTCCTATGCCTCCCAAAAGCGCATCTTGGTGCAGCTAACGCCAACAATGCCAGGGCTGCGCCCAGGACTGAAACTCCGCAGAGGGCGCCAGCTGTCACGTCGTGCAGAGGTGTTCCAGGTCTCGGTGATTTCGCTGCGAGAAGAAGTAAACCTGCACAGCTCAGGGCTGACAGACCTGCGAGTCCTAATCCTGTCCAGGTGCGACGCATGCTTCGACAAGCGCCCGCTAGAGCGCAGCACGCCCCGCAGCCTATCGCGCTATCGAAGTAGTACCTGCAAGACAAAAGCGGAGTAAGTTAATTGAACTACTGCTGTTGCGTTTTAAAATTTATTGACATTTTCTTTCTCAATTTGAACTTTTTGAGGTTAGGAATTTATTTCTGGTGAAAATATTGACGTGATTCTGTGATATTAAAATTACGTATTTCTCTATACGTTATTTTTATATGTGATTTGTCAATTTGACATGTATTGATTTCGAACGTTTAGTTATGTAATTTTATATGGATTAAAAATTTTTAAATTCTTTAGCCCCATGACATTTTTTACATGATTTAAGTATGTTATTTAATACGATAAGACTGTATACTTCTAAATACGTATACATTTTAAAATTGTTAAAATTAGTGGCCATATAGGTACTATCATCCGTATAGTAGCGGGGAAAATGGGGGCTAATGTCTAAGAAATTAATCATTTTCAGTAATTTTACTAAATTTGGATGGTAGTACCTGTACGGCCACTTATTATATGAACAATTTTAAAGTATTTAAGAGTATGACTGTTTAGAGCTATATTTTTATGTGATTAAATAACATATAAAAATCTTGTAACAAAATTTTATAGGACTAAAGATTTGCAAAATTTGTAATAGGTAATAAAATTCCGTGATTAATCGTTAGAAATTAATAAATAACAAACTGGCGACACCAACAGATATAAAAACTACGCAAAGAAATACGTAATTTCAAAGTATCAACAAATCATATTAATATTTTCACCAGGAATATGTCAGCAATTAATAATCAGAGGATCAGAATATAAATTATACAATATCATTTTTTTTTAGATAAAACTTGTAAAATCCAGATCAAAATTCACTGTATTAAAATGATGATTGAGAATATTTACCTTCTTCCTTGTGTGTACGACAAGTAAATAGCCAACCCGCAGGTGAGAATTCCAACTAAAGCGAGTATCAGCGGCGCATTCTTCCGTTCGCCCTTCTCAGTTCCGCTGACTAAAGTCGTGTTCGCTGCGTCGCTCATCGCTGGTGAAAGTGGTGGTACCTAGAAAAATAACAATTCAAATTGACGCTCAAATTCAGTCCGTTCAAATTTAGCAATCATAAAGCACGCATGAAAAAAAGACTCACTACCGCAGTGCGAGCGATGAAAGCGCTCTCGATACTCTGATAGAATCCTCCATTCGCTTGAGCGGCCTTCTTCTGCTGGTCAACATAAACCTCGTCATTCGCCGTCTCCATATGATACCGATGGACCTGTCCAGGTGTTCTGCCATAAGCAGCGACCTGAGTGTCCTCGATGTGTCGTCGCACCATAGGTCCGGGCGTCGACTCATTCAATGGTAGACATCTACGTGCCGACGGTGGCTCCTTGTTCGGGGTCGAGGTCGTCGGGCCCTTGCCACCGCCGCGAGGCGACAAGGCTCGACTCTGTGGCGTGCTGTGCTGAGACGGCTGATGCTGCATCGGAGAGTTCATCGCTCGCTGACCTAGGAGGAGAAGGAGGAGAGAGTTGCGCTGGTCAGTGCTGTGTGCATGCTGCTCGTGCATTGTTTTGAACGCGAGGTATTTCTACGAGCGCTTATAATACATACACGCTGTTTGCGCAGATTATGTCTGATTCTATATTATTGATACGTTATTGATGAAAATTGGAGGATGAATTATTCATGATTGAATTTACTTTTGATGCGCTGTACGTCGCGCTTATTGCAATCATAAAAATTGGCTTCTCGGTACGAAGTGAATCTCAATTGTGATTGAATAAGAACTACATTAGCGATGATTGAGCGTAATTTAAATTACGCCGAAAATTTGCGAGGTTGAATGTACTTTGAAAATTCAGTTCTCAGAGAAATTAGTTTCTCGCGTGTAAAAATTTCAAGAATTTTAATGATTATTTTTTTTTACCTAACAAAAATATATATATCAGAATTATTAGCCTTACCAATTCCAGACGAAGGCGAGCAACCAGGCGTGAAAGAACCCCTAGGTGTAGGTACAACATTGTGCATCATAGACTGTTGATTCTGTGAACTTTTAACCGGTGACAGTAGATCGCCCTGAGATCTGGACCTTGGCTTCCTGGGAGTCGTGAGGATCTCGTGAAGCTTTTGTGTTGCAAGATTGTTCACCCTCGGCGAGCCGACTTCCAGAGTTTGGTTCCGCTCCGGGAGACTCGGCGGATCTTCGTCCTGCATCGGTACACTTGTGTAGCGGCCTGTGAAGGAGAATTACCGGCGTCATATTATAATGCATGTGTATGTATTCATTTTTGCAGGCAGAAATCGCAAGGAGAGAGAAAGGCTGCTTGGGGTGTGCCGATGAAACGACTGCCGGTTTTGGATGGCGAAGGTTAACGGAAATTCTTGAACAAAGATACGACGAGGGATTTATTTGGGATTCTTTTGATTGTAAAGCCTGATCTTTACTGCCTGCGTTTATTGTTGTTATTATATTCGCGACGCTGATTGTAGGCCTCTGAATATTTATAATTTACGATTGGATCTAGAGTCGTAAATTATGTGAAATTATATATAATTATTTTTGTATAAAGAAGTAAAACTTGACTTACATTTATTAATATCAAATTTTGATCTTTTTGAATGATAATTTCCGACAATATATTTAACTTAAGATCCGTATAATGCGATACGGCTAGTTGTATAAATATAAACAGTTTAATGTTGTTGTAAAAATCAACTCACCTCTAGGCGTCTGAATCTGCCTCCTCGATGTATTATGCAGCTCCCTGTCCTCTTCGTTCCACCTGACCTCCTGGGCTTCAATGCCGTCAGGCCCAAGGCTCTGATAATGTGCATCCGGGTTCCGGTACGATCGGACGGAGGCCCTAACTGAGTTTTGTCTACTGGGCAGCTGTCGCTGGGGTGTCATCTGTTGCTGCTGTTGCTGGGGTGTCATCATTAGTTGCTGCTGTTGAGGTGACGGTGCTGCCCTCTGTTGAACTTCCTGCTGCTGAATGTACTCGTATCTGGACACGTTGGCCGCGACGGTGGCCATTTGTTGTTGAGGGTGTCCGGGTACAGACTGGACCTGGACCTGGACACTCGCGTCGTCCTGGATGTACTCGTAGCGGTTGGTCCGGTAGGCGTATGGGTTCGGACGGCCCATTGGTAGGCTGCCATAGCGTTTGTGTGCATTGGCGGGTGGTGGTGGTGACGGTGCCTCGACCCGGTCGTCGATGTAGCAGTACCGGTCGGCGGTTGTGTGGTTCAAGTTGGAAACGCTACGATGGAGAGTTGGTGGTCGGTTGGATACGACTACTTCTGGGCTGCTGTTGAAAGCTGGATTGATTTGGCCATACTGTGGCTGGGGTTGATGAACTGCTGGTGGCGGTGGTAGATCGTCGACCTGAATTGAAATAAACAGTGCTGTAGTTATAGATTCATGATTAGTAATTTTGCAATGAAAATTGCGCCGTTATAAATTGTAGGTATATCAACGGTTGACTATTTTATATCAAAATTTGATGAAAGTAGTACTCAACGTAAATAAGTTTGAAAAAAAAGAAATACTTGAAATGCCATTGTACAGTAACGAGAAGCATCTCAGTAATAGAGGCAGCTGTTGACACAAAAGATAACGATTTGAATTTGACGCATGCGCTCGTTCTACAAATTTGAAAATATTGCGGCGCCACCTCGCGGCCAATGCCCTGTGAATCCCTATTTCGGTTATTCTCACAAAAAAAGAAAACAAAAGCGACTGCTTAAAATCCAACGATACGTTTGAACTCGAGTGAATTAACAAACCGTATCGACGGAAAATAAAGACGCGAACAGTGGCACATACCAAAAGTTTGCCGTTCTACTTGTGGTCGATGGAAATGGAATAAAGAAAGAATAAACCATCATCCCCAAACGCCAACCGCTGGCACGTATTCTACTCCCCACAGGCTCGCTTCTAACGTCAAAATACGATGAATCTGCGACTGCGACAACATGCTACAAATCATTCCACACATGTGAAATTTCCTCTCTTACATCATGAGAGCAACTTATTTTTATATTACAAAAAACTCAGCAAAATTTACAAGTCGAAAATTAAAGGTCCTTCGTTTTTCCTTCGTTTTCTTCTCCCTCCAAAAAGGATTACACGCTCTGATGCAACAAGAAGCGTCCCATCCCTGAAAGCCTTGAAATTTTCTTACCTGAAATTGCGGGGGCGGCGGCAAATCGTTCTCAACGCTCTGAGCATCATCAGGAATGTACTCGGACTGGATGCAGAACGACGGGTTGGTGTAGCAGTGTACCTGCGTTAGATCCGGTCTCTTCTCCATCTCCTCTCTTTGGTATCTTCGAAACGTAAAATTTCACAACTACGGCTTTTCCAAAACGAGTCTGTTCGAGACACAATTTTTTTTCGCTTTAAAAACGTCTCTTCATATCACTGATTATACGATGATGTCTGGCGGCTCGTTCTCACTTTCGCACGAGAATTATCATGACACTGCTCACGTATGTCATCTGCCAGGAGTGCTCGAGGGAGTAACTGACGGTTCGGTTGTCGTGGTTCGGTATCACCGCCGCCGGCAGGTTGCAACTGATATCCTTGGCACTCGAGGCTTCGTACTTTTTGCACATTATTGAATCACATGAAATTTTACCACTTTTTCAAAAAATTCACTGCTTCTCAATTCGCTTGAAATCAGGAAAACTGACATTTACAAAATTAATAACAGAAAGAAAAAAAAATTACACTGAGTAGGTATTATTGTAGTGCGTGTTGATGGAGTATAGGGAACGATCCGCGCCGGCGGTTTTCTCGTTACTGACCCAGCGGCGGCGGTGGCTCGTATACGGCACGGCGTCGTATCCCGGCAGATGTGCTTCGCCGCCGCACGAGGGGACTATAGGGGAGAGCGGTTAAAAGCCCGCCTGGCCCTCGTCTCTCTCTCTCTCTCTCTCGCTCTCTCTCTCTCCTTCTCTCTCTTACTAGTACTATGTATATACGTATATACAGCACAGGATGCAACGGCGCGCGCGTATAGTTGCATGAAAAGCCGAGAGCAAAGTAGGAGAAAGTGAAGGCGCGAGTAGGGAGAGTGAACGTACTGTGTATGTAGGAATGAACGTAAGTGCATAGCATGCATACATATAGTGCATGTGCATTGAGTGGCAGAGAAGAAGGAATGAGAGCTTTTGTTTTTGTTGATTGGAGATTTTACTATTATAACGATGAAGTTTATAGCGTTTAAACTTTTGATTTTTCTGGCTAGTTATGGTTTGTTGGTTTGTTTAAATATTTTTGTACTGTAGTTGATGCTGATTGTTGATATTGTATATGTTTTCAATTTATGAAATATACGAAAGTTACGATTTACCAGAAAGTACAATTAACAAATACCAGTCTTAAAGTAATACAGTGTATTAAAAAGAGCGGGAGAAATTTACTTTGCCTTTAAAACTAATAAAATCGCAGTTGCTGGTAGAGAATCAACCGTGTTCATTGTTAATTACACTTTATGCAAATATATTTAAAGTTTTTATTCACAATACACGAGAATACAAGCAAAACGTTTAATTAAAAAATTAATCAATAATTAGCTAAGAAATCGTTAATGTTTCCACCAGGGATTATAACTAACAATAAGAGTATACGCTTAGTAAAAAAATTTAAAATAATTTTCTTCTCTTAATTTTTCATTTTTTTACTTCGGCTTCGATAAATATAGCTATAATTATATTGCAGCTAAAGTAGCATCTAAAATTGCGATGTCAGACATAAAATTAAAAGTAAAACAAAGATATTATCTGCATCAACAAGGTAAAAGCCTATCGACACTTAAAATTTATTGCAGTCCACCAAACACTTTCATCTATAATAATTTCCCACTGATGCAGCCGAAAAAATCCTGACCCACATTCATCCCCGAGAAATCCACTCTCTCATATAGGTGCGGCCATAAAAAAACCTACCTCTTCTGCAAAACTAGAACCCGTAGGCGAACAAGTAGCACCGGTAGCAACAAACTCAAGAAAACCTTCCTCACAGTTAAATACCGCGACGAGGAAAGGAAGAATAAGGGGGGCAAGTTTCGGGGGGTTGTGACGAGCCGCTCCGCCCATGTGCGCGTGTATTTAACGGACTTCGCGCAGAGCTGAGGGGACTAATACTGACGTTATATTACAGCTGGTTTTTCAAAAGCAAGCGCAGGATGTTGTTTGCACGCTTCCGAGTGGATTTTGCGGTGACCACCCGGTGATGGTTTTGATATTCATGGGGATTGTTATTTTTCTTACGAGAAAAAACTGTTGGTACGTTTGAAAATTTTATGGGTGTTATTCAGATAAAAATTCTTTCTTTTTTAACGCTGCTTAGGCACTGCGTTCAGTTTGGAAGAATGTACGACGACACATGTTTCACATCAACGCACGCCTTCTCGACCATCTTTGCCACACTTGACTGGAAAGTAAAAAGGACCGAGTGTTTGAAGCGATTGGATATAGGGTGACTGTAAATATTATGAAATATATTATTTCGGTGTTAAAATTTTAAATATTTTTGAATACCTATCAGCCATTTGAAAGCTCGTTTTGAATGTTTGATTGACTCGTAGTACATGTTAAATTTTCAACTATTATTTATTTTTCTAATAAAAAATGAAAAATAAAAATCTCCAAGTAAGCGTATGCACGACATCGACACATAAAAAGAAAACTCAAGAAAGCTCTTCGTCAAAGCTCCAAAAATAAAGCACGCAAACATCGCCTCCTACCGCAGGAGCATCTGCGTTTAAAAGGAAGCTCTGCATCCCGGGGACTTGACTTTTCCAACGTACTCTTTACTCAATTTTCTCTCTCTATATATATCTATATGTATATCTCAGTGTATACTGCTGCTGCTGCGGGGCAGCTGCGGCGGCCGACCGTTGGCGTATGTCCCCTTTCTCCGCGCTGTAGGTATATATACGCGTGTGTTAAGGTATGGAGAGACGAAGAAAGAGGAGGAGTAAGGGGACATCTGCCGCATATGTGCGCGCCGATGCACGCGTGGCTCGCGCGTGCGATCTGTCTGCAGAGGTGTACTGCTATACTATAATATGCTGTATATACGTATGGAGTGGGATATGTAAGGGACGTTTTGGCGATTATTGAATTGGGGCTTTTTTTCGATTTGGGGATGATGATTGGATATGGGTTGATTGAAAGGAAAACGAGCTGGCGCGTGTGCTTTTATATATTTTGGGATGTAGGGGAGAGTGGGGCATATTCGTACAGGGGTGAGTTTGCTCACTTTCTGCAAAAATATATGGATAACGTAAAAATAGCAGGTTCAATTGAGAAGGCTTTCAGCGTAACGAAGCCTTGAAAAATTGATGTCGTTGCAGTTGGTTGAAAAAAAATCAATTTGTTTCGCAATATATATTAGTATTATTTTTGCATATACATTTCAGCCTGATGAACATGTTCCTGCGTAAAAAAACTGACGATTTTCATTTTTACTTATTTTTTTTCAATCTCTAAAATCGAATTAAGTACATACGTATAAAAACACAAATAATCCCCTTATCGTCCAGATCCTATTTAAACTACACGTTTGTACGAATTTCCCCTAATTGGATAAAAATTGCACATCATAATGACTTTGTTTGCTAAACAAAATAATAAGAAATTTAATATTTAAAAATGCATATAACATCTAAATGCGTCAATTTAAGGTGTCCATTGTTATATAAAAAATTGTGCTTTCATTCAGGCGCAGATTATTATGATAAATCAGAAAGTAAAAGTTTAGTATGCAAATATACCCAACTCTCTCCTACTTAATTGTAGTGCAAATTTTTATAATATTTGAACGTATTGGGCATTTTTAGTGATTGTTGATTGATCTCAGATAATCGAAAGTTATTCATAAAACGATCGAAGATTGCTGGTATCGCTGAGCGTCTTATTTAAAAAATCGGAACTGATGAACCGTTACATTTTTTGGGGATGAAGTCTATGAAAACAGAGAAGCTCAAATTTTTGTTTTAATAATTTTAATAGTCGTTTAATCAACATTAATTTTTTCCAAAAAAATCAAGTCATTTAAATTTTTTCGAAAAACTAACTTTTAACTCAGAAAGTACACCGGGATCTCTATCCGAAAAGGCGCCAGATATAGCAGCCTGCATGTGGATCTGCTCTACAGCATAATACGCGCTTGGCTAACGGAACGGCTGCGGAGAATGTCCTTTGTGCGAGAGCCGAAACCGATATTTAAACTGCCTCAATGGAATCCTTGTATTATAGGGCTTCAACGCTCTTACGAAATTTCGCATGCGCGTGAATTTATTGAGAATTTGTACGGCTTCATGTGAATTTTTTTTAACAATATATCGATGATTTATTTCAAAAAAGTACGAGAAAAGTATTCTTCTTAATTGTAAATAAATTTTGATATATTTTTTGAACTTGAAAACTATATAGTTTGATGGATTTAACAATATTTTTTTAGTGTCAAATGCAGTCTGTCATAAGAGCAGCTAGAAAGCATATAGTCGTCTTTATCGCTTCTCAAGTTCATGAAATCTTTCTCCACGTGCTTGACTTTTCCGACGGAATGCAGACGACTGCACTCGAATTTCTCAGACGATAGAGTCATAAGATCTGATTTCTAGAGTGTCTGGAAAAAGTCGCTTTGGAACAATCCGAGCTATTCAAACTGGCTGCAACGTGTTTTCTTTCACGACGCAAATACAATGGTTTCATTCATTTCATTTTAATTTAAAGTAATTATTGTAAATATAATTTAAAGGTTTGTAGAAATAATTTAAGTTGCGAAAGTTAGTCGTTTCTGTATAAAAACAACTTTATTGTATTACGATTACAGGATAAAAGAATTTTTTGGCAATTTGACAAATTTTTCGGCAACAGTATAATATAATATAAGTCTCAAGAAAAAAGCGCACCACATCGTGATATACTCAAATGGCGTTGTCTAATGCAATCATATAGTGTAAGTAATACAGCATATATATCGAATAATCATATAATAAATCTCCACATGTCGTTCATTACAAAAGTTACCTACTTAAGATTAAGAAAGTCCGGAACAAAAATCCGCAGTATTTTCGCTCGATTTGTACATCTTTTTTTCAAACTATAATATATTTTGAAAAGTCCCTTAAGATTAAGTTTATAAATATACGCATACAAAAAAACACTGCTGTTGTTTTTATTTTTCTAATCGCATTATTTCTACTTGTTTGAAAGTAGTTTTGGCAAGAAAAGAAAAATCGCACCGGTGGTACACATCCAAGATCAGACGGATTTTCTAAAACAAAATCTCACGATCCGAAATAAAAAGGAAGAAAAAGTAGAACGCAAAGTTCTTCAAGTTAAAGAAAGTCGTCTACTACACGTTTAAAAGCCATGACGTATTTTAAAATACTGAATGACTACTAGAGCAGGTACTTCTTTATATGTAAGTATTTCATCATCGTATAATTATGCGCAAACTTAAAGACGTCTATTAGTTTCGTCACCTATATATAATCGCCATACAAAAGACATTCGCATCTCATTTTCTCGCAGTCGCGCGTATATAAATTCACTGCTATAATATATAGATATACATATACATCTCGCACACATTCGCAGAAACGTGCATCCACGGAAATACACGACGGAAAACGGAAATCGTTATATAACGTAACTCTTATTAGGAATCTATAAAGTGTCTCAACAATATCAAACAATTACTCGACAAACTTTTTCATTATCATTTGTATAGTGTCGTATTGTCCTTGGTCCAGTGATGATTTTCAACGAGTGGCTATATAACGATGACTGAGCTCTACATCCCCTCGAAGCAATGCGAAAACTATTGGAGACCGTACGAGAAGAGACTACGTGCGCATCTGTTTTTTTTTTGCATTTTCATAATTTTTTTTTCTCAATAGTTTGTTTTTCGTCTACTTGAAGGATTCGTTCGCTCGAGTTTGTGTGTGTGCATTCGACTATTTTTATAATCGTTGCAGAAAGTTTTTAGAAATATATATATTGTTGACTACGCAATCTTACTTCTTTAACTATCTATAACTTCCGATGGTTGGCATATTTAATTACTTGTAAAATTCTGAATTAACTCAACGAGGCATAATATTAGTAGAATTTTAAAATCAACGAAAGCTCATCTTGCCAACAAAAACAGTAGCTTGAGAGAATAATAATAAAGTGATTAAAAATGCCAGCTTTTATAAATCATCATGTGACGACACACGAGTTACATCGTCAGTTGAAAAAATACCTAATTATATAATATGCTCTTTTTCTCCACTAGGCAAACATTTAAAAGTGCTCGCATTCCCGTCTACATTAACACGGTTTTTTTTAATTTTTTTTCCACATCTTTTCTCTCGAACTTTTTAATATATATAGCACAGTTTTTAACATATCTTGCATATCAAGCGAAATTTACATGCATTTTCAGCTTAACGACCTAAGTTATATTCTTCAAGGATAAACCAATAATTATATCATAAACTTTCGCTTGAAGTGATTTTTCGCCCGAATAATCCAAATTCTTCGTAAACTTAATCCATCAAGGCGCTTACAAAATAAAACTGTACTTATAATCGTAATAGCACAAACGCAACTTCAACTATACAAAAATGTAATAGGAACAATGAAAATATACAATGAGAAAAGCGTATAGACTAATTAGTAGAAAAAAAAGATAGCCGCGAAGAGATATACTTTAGCTTATAGAACATCCAGTTCACACAGTCGAGTTTTCTCAAGCAAAGCATACACATATAATCATCCTGGAGAGTCTCGGAGACACATAAAAACGAAGTGTGAATTTCAGTACAATGACCGAGTCGCAAAAATATTCGCAATTTTATGTTCACGCTCTCTAAGTATAAAAAATCCTTTCTACCAGTTCACTCATTGCTCTCAGTGGCAGTAAGCGAAACCAAAATTACTTTCTTCTTCCAAAAGTTATTAGAAAAGATCCTCCAAATTTTCATCTTCAAACGTTAACCGGCCTCACATCCTCTTCGAAGTTTGGCCTATAATCCTCAAACTCTATCTCCTTGTCGACAACTTCTTCGCAATCCTCATCAGCACCATAGGCTCCATCGTCGCTCTCGTCTCTTCTCTCGTCGTTTGAAGCCACAGCCTCTTGTTCAACAGCCTGTTGCTGCTCCGAGTAAACGGAGACGACGCTGACGTTCTGCGACGACGTCGGCTCGAAGCCGTAGCGTCTCTGCTGTCTTATCACCTCGTACTCGACATCAGCTGACGTGTGAACAGAGTGTGTCAAAGGTTCGTCACCATTGGACGAACAGCTGGAGTTCGAAGGTACGTCGACGATCTCAGAGGTCTGCTGAGGTTGTTGGCGACGAGATCGTTTACTGGAGGGACGTTTCGGGAAGTGGGACGACTGCAGGTAGCTACTCGTGCCGGCTTCCGACTGATGGCTCTCGGTCTTGGCTGGAAATTTTTTTCATTTATTGCTTGAGGGGGTCGTAAATAACTTTCTACACTATACAAATTACAGTAGCTGAAAATTTCTCAAGCTAATCACTACGCCATTCTCATTTTGCTTTACGATCCTTACCTTCCTTTTCGGTAGCAACGTCGTAAAGACTGCTCTCAGGTCCACAGCAGGAGGACACGTCGCCGAAGTAGAGCTCGCTCTCGGACTGTTTGGGTTGAATGTTGGACTCTTGCGTCTGGAAGCCGGCGTTTTCCACGCCCTTGAGCAATTTTTTATGCTTGTTGCTGCGAGATGCTCTACCCTCGCTGTTGTTATTGACACCGGTTTCTGTGTCCGTGTCGTTCGAAACCTGCTCCGCGTTCTCGTAATTACCGCTTGGACGCTTGATGTCCGGAGATCTGCTGTACTCTACTGTAGGAGAAAAAAATGGACGTTAGTTATAAATTTGATGTTTTGAAGTTTCACGTATAGCTATGATAGCAAAAAGTTGAAACAGAGTTTAATCGTAACTTAGAGATGTACTAATTTTGTATCTCGCAGTAATTGGAGTGATAAGTCGAATGAAAACATCCTCATATACCTATCTCCGAAGGAAAGTGAGCGAGTTGCAGAAACCAGTTTGAGAAACATCATCGCGGCAATAAAATCAATTCGAATACAAACTTGCATTTTCTACGCGTTATGCAAAGTATATATCTAGACTCATTATTTTTTCAAAAGCGAAAAAACCAACCTTCTCTCATCGGAAAATTGTCGATCCTCTTGCTCAGCCTGGTCCTGGGATCAGCAGCCGGAAAAGCGAGCATTGGCCTCCTAGCCGGGCTGTTGGGATCACTGTACGGCGGAGGCGGTCCCCAAAGAGGCACAGCCGCCTCCAAGACACTGTACGGACTGGCCCCGCTGTTCTGGGCGTAGGGATCGTCGTGTCCAGTAGCTTGCAAAACCGAGTACGCCCCGGCCGATTGCGGACCCAAGATACTGTAGGGAACGATTCCCCCCACTCCTGGGTCCATGAGGCCCTCGGGGCCTTGGTGCTGGTGGTGGGGGCCGTTTTGGGCCTGACCAGCGCCGGCTGACTGGTGGCCGTGGAAGCCGTAGTTAGAGTCGGCACTGGGGGCTGGACCCCTGCTGCGGGACCACGGTAGTCGCCAACGTCTGCAATGAGAGAGAAATCGGCGATTTTAAAGAGAGAGAGAGCTATGTGACACACTGTTTTTCGAAGGGAAAGCGTGTCAAGGTCGATTTGAGGGTTTTTTTAAGGGATAGCTCTCGAGTGATTTAGGACGACTTCGGTAGCTTTGATGACTAATGCGAGACGAAATATTGCGCCCTGGACTTTCGGAAGCTCTACCTATACTTCTGTAGAGAAGATTTTGTTGTAAATGCATTTAGGTAAAGGATGTGAAATTCGGTATGAGCGGAGGTTAATTCTACGAATGGTCCCCCGAGAGTATTTCTTTACGGCGACATTGATTTATGGGACTATCCATTCATTCGAGATTGACGTGCGAGTTTTTTTCACAAATTTCTTGGGGTTTCCTTTGTCCGGAATCATATTTCAGCTTGAAACAAGCCACGCTTTTTTAGAGCCTTTCAAAATAGAGAAACTCATTTATAGCTGCGATGATGAATTTACTGTAATGATCATCTTTTTACAAGTGTTTTGCTATTTCGGTTTTAGAACACGTTTCTATCGTTCTCACATTTTTCAAGAATAACAGAGGAACGCTTCACATTTTTCATCCGTGTATTATATAAGAATCCATCTCGAAATTCTTAAGCTACATTTTCTAAATAGCGCATAGAAATACTTTTAAAGTATCTTATCTTTGGTATAGGAACAAGAGGCAAGAAGTATGTAAATTAAAAAACCTCAAAGGGGATACATCAAAGATCAAACTCGCAATGCATCTTTATAAAATACATAACAACAACTCACCTCGACGGAGCAAGATCCGGATTCGGCGTATAAAGATTCCCAGGCGACTGAGCCCACCAAGGCCCAATACCTCCGCAATCATTACAGCATCCGCAAGTCCCAGCCGGTCTAGCACTGACAAGTCCAGGTCCAGCACCCTGTCCATACAACGATCTGCACCTCAGCTCCAACTGTTCCCAGTACATCTTCTTCTTCTCGTGACTCAACAACTGGTACACCAGCATACAGCTGAAGATGCAGGCGAGTATCCCAGCCACCGATACTCCAAACAAGGCTCGAAGACATGCGTAAAGTGCCCCGTGTACAGCCTCGCAATGAGGTGTCCCTTCGAATAGCACACCTGGATCTGAGGCTCGAGACTGGGGCGCACCGTAGCACGTGCAAGATCTGCGGATTATCGGGGAATTGTTATTGAGAGGCTGTGAGGTTTATCGATTTCGGTCGCGTGACACAGTTTCTCGGCTTAACGTATGTACATCGTGAATTTAAGATGAGCCGGCTAATTATGCAAATCGACGGCATAATTCACAGAACATCAAGAGCGGCTGATTTGATACGCCAGACTTCTTCGTACGATTATAATTATTACGTTAAGCTGAATTAGTTGAACGTATATATTGTGTAAGTCGGTATTATACCTAAAATAGAAAATCTCGAGTTTCGAAACTCCCCGAAACAGGAGACGATATTCCCGGAAGCACTCGAGGGAGATAAGCTCGTGAGAAATTGAAGGACCTTTGGTAAAAATACGCCCACGTGTTTATCAAGGAGAGAAAAGTGCCGTAGCGAATCTTACTTTGCTCGAGCTGTGTAGACACACTCGCGGAGGCCTTGGAGTCTTGACATGTGGACGACAGTTGTGGTGACGGTGACGAGGACGCAGACGAGCGCACAGACGACGCTTACAGAGCCGCAGACCTTCATCTGTAAAGAATCAAAGGAGTATATCGGTGAACAAGTGTAAGAAGCTTATTCTCGGACTATTTTCGTTGGTGTTATAATTATGCTTACCAGAAAGCCGTATCGGTGCTTTCGCCGCGCCAGGAGCATCGTGAAGAGGCCCATGAATATGAGCTGTGGCGAGAGTAAAAAAAGGTACGAGATTAAAAATAGGTTTCAACCCTTTGGCTCTTCTTCTATTCGTTATTTTTGGTTTTGGAATAGCGTAGTCGAGGGTTATATTTATACGTATCGAAATTATGGAGTATTGGAAAATTTCTGCTATTAATATAAAAATCAAGGTGTGTGTAGATAGTGCATCGGATATACGCGTATCGATCGTTTATGAGATGTAAGATTATCTACGTCATGACTAGGAGTGAAAAAGAGATTCTTTTAATCAAAGACTAACGTCTTCAATCCCCTGTGACGTATTTTATAGGCAAATATATAGACACGTGCGGCTCGAGTTAAAAATAGGCTAATGCGTATAACGTCAACCTCCAATTACGTTGATGAAAACGTATGTGGAATATGGAGGCAGAGTTGTATTATAAAGTAATAAAAATAACTCCATATACGTTCTCCCTCTCTATATACTTTTTCTACGGCAATACTTTTTGTTCTGCTCGGAGGTCGATCAAGTGACATTTAAAGGGCTATTAATAATAATACTTGTACGATAGACACTCTTACTAAACCTAACGGATGATAAGTATTATTCCAACCATAAGCAGCATTGTCAAGAGTTAAGTAAATTTTCATTGCTGCACACAGTCAGAAAAATGTGTAAAAACATTTTTCAAGTTTATTAAAAACTTTAATTAAAATCTTTCTGATGTGACATAAATATTCCTATCATAGATCCCGACTCTAAATTCGTATCATTCCTAATCAAAATTTCAAAACGTCAAATATAACCGTAAGAAATTTTAATTTTTAATTAAAAATTTTCTATCAAACCGTCTTACACTTTGTAAGCCCTTATGAAAAGAACCTGCAGACAACTGTGCAGAAATTTGTACAAACATTGTTGTACGCCAACATGCAGTTAATGTGCAGATTGATGTATAAGATAATGTACATGAATGTCTGTAGGTAGACTAGTTGATATTTTTGCAGGATGACATGCAGAAAGCGT
>UCOJ01001449.1:0-29823 GCA_900474305.1 Cecidostiba fungosa
GTGTGTGTGTGTGTGTGTGTGTGTGTGTGTGTGTGTGTGTGTGTGTGTGTGTACTCTTATTTATCTCTCTTATTACAGTCCTATAAGGTATGTATATGTATACTCTTGAGGCAATCGATGCAGATCAGGAAAGAAGGACCGCCTTCTTCGAAAGACTTTACGTCTTCTCATATAAACCAGCGTGGAAAAATTGCGTTTTCACATAAATTACTTTAGACTGATTGGTAACGTTTTATAAAGTTGTATCATTAACAACAATATCAATTAAGTCAACCTTTTGATAACGCCAGACAGATTTTTCTGACCTGAACCTGCTGTCAGTATGCGTGTGAGAAACTGCCATCATTATCGACGAAAAAATTTGATACTCGTCAAAACAACTAGAGCCTAATATAGCTTACATTCTTTCCAATTTTGCCGTTAGTTCCCTGACTTAAAAAGAATAATTTTTTACAACACTAACGTAAATTGCTAAATCTTTATAATAAAAACACGATTGCAATATTACATTTACAATCACACGAATTAATAGTAACTAGTGTTTTTCGGCACCTGGGTTGAGAAATTCGATTTTTGTGCCTGTATCAACTTTTGCGCACTTGTATCGAAATATACTAGTTCCATATACACTGCCAGTAAGGATGCGTGCGTACATATAAGCCCGGCTGCGCAGACTTACTAGAATAGCAGTTCTGCGCATATGGACGCGACGCGCATCTTTGCTGTCAAGCTTGTTGGGTTCAACCCACTTTATTTCCCCACCCCTCGCAAGCGTATACTGCAGCGCACTCTAGTGGCAGAATTATAGTATAAAAGAACCATGCATCCCAGAGTACAATCACATTCGTGCTCAGTTTGTTGTCGGTGAAACTAGGAGCAATATCGTGGTGGACTACTAAGTGTTTCACGAACAAATAGACTATCATCGTAATTTGTCGTTGGTGTTAGGTGCTTGTCTAAACGCTGACGTTTATCTCTGAATAGATAGCATATACACATACATACACACAAGATGGAGCGAGAGTCGAATCCCATGCAAATTGTGTGCAAAGGCGGCTGTGGCTTCTACGGTTCGTCAGCCACCGATGGCCTCTGCTCTGTTTGCTACAAGGAGAACCTGAAGAAACAACAACCCCACGCATTGACTACGTTGGTACCATCAGCCTCACAGATTGCTTCCGCTGGAAAGTTGCAGAAAAAAATCGGCAGTCCTGCCTCCACAAAAACTACTACCCAGCTAACCATACCCCAGCAAGAGATCGTAGCAAGTAAAAGCAGTGACACTGAGGGCTCAGTAAGCAGTGGCGACGTTGACGACAGTACAAACACCGACAAGAACTCAAAAAAGAAGAAAAATCGTTGTGCTTCTTGTCACAAGAAAGTGGGTTTAACTGGTAAGCATAAAACTAATACATAAACTTACGCCTATAGTCATTACCGTTTGCAGATGAATCATATACTAATGACCCGTTTCTTTGTTTCTTTGTTACAGGTTTCGAGTGTCGATGTGGTGGACTATTTTGCCCGTTACATCGCTACAGTGATAAGCACGACTGCACGTTTGATTATAGAAAATTGGGCGCCCAAGAGATTTGGCGCAACAATCCAGTGGTTGTTTGTGAAAAAGTGCAAAAAATTTGAAATATTTACAATGTGTGATCGCAGGGAATATCGTAAAATCATACTATGTGCAATATAAACAAAATCAATGTGCGCGGTAGTTATTATACACTGTGCCGTCGGGGGAGCATCGCGACCCTATTATACTTTGAATATGCTATAAAATACGCGAAGAAGATGAGATAAATTGACTGGCAGCTGAGTATACATCGAGAGACAAAACAGATGGACATAATATGTGAAATAGAATAAATGATGGAATAAATGATTTTTTTGTAACATACACGCACGATTTTTTCTTTTTTGTACCTATTAAGCCGGGCTAAAAGTGACCGTTTTAAGGCCGGTGGGAAAAACAAAAATAAAAATGCCCCGCACTTCGAGCAGCGGACGTTTTTAATTTCAGTTATCGGTTGATTTTACAACAGCTTTTATGCATAAATTTTTGTCTAAAATTCTGAAAAAATAAGAAAGGTTATATTTTACATTGTTGAATACATCTGATTTTTTTCAGAATTTTAGAGATAGAATTTTTGCATAAAAGATATATATTGTAAAATCACCATTGAAAGCGTGCACCGAGTTGGCATCTTTTTGAACTGCGTTCCAAGTTAGAATCTTCTTGAAACGCTTCCAAGCTATAGCAACTTCTTTTGCTTAGTCGTCGATGACCCTTGCTGTGCATAATCATATAGATTCGAATATATAATGAGCGCATCCTTCATAATATCCAATCTCCCATTATTAAAAAATATAATTTTCGTAAGTATTGAGTGTAAATTGAAACATAAGTATTGAGTATTTTTCCTAAGGGTTATCGTTATTACGTTTTGATGATGACTGAAGTTGTGTAATAAATATATGTCGATATGTCAAACAAATCACTATAGTTGCTTCCATTGCTAAATTTTGATCGATCCAAATTAAGCTGACAGTGTGAATCTTACTTTCCCTTCCATTTAAAAATTTATTAGTCTTTTGAAAAATTACACAAGTAAAAATGAACAAGTTCGGGCATGAAAATATAAAGAATAATTTTCGTAAATTCAATGTTGATAAGACAAATACCGCATGCACTACGAGGGAAAGTGACAACTCGAGTACACGTTTTCAAGAACCACCAAAGTTTTACAGCAGCAACTATTTAAAAAGGCACGATGTCAAAGAGGTTAGAGTAGCAAACGAACCGAAAACTTTGATCAAGTCGTAAGTATAGTAAGCAGCGATTTCAATATGATGCAGTTACATGTATTGCGCAATGTAGGCAAAATAATTTAGAATCTTGATTGTTTTTTTTTTGGGGAATATCTCCGCGTCAAGAGACAAAAAAAATGATTCAGGTGTAATTACTTTATCGCCGACGATCCTAAAGTTGAACTGTAAAAATGATGATGAGCAGCAAATACATTCCGATTACCGGTACGGACTACTGCACGCGGTATCTGCTGTAAAAATAAGCCAGGAAACTGATATGTCGGAAAAAATCAAAAACAAAGTCGACCAAGCTCTCAAGGTTCTTATATACACCTTTCCACATTCCTCCTCCTCTATTTAAAAAAAAATTCTATTATTTAATTTGAAGCTGGGCAAAATTTTTCTGATAAGAGGACATCTTCCTCTACTTGCAAGTATTCTTAAAGATCGTGGCTGGATCCAAAAGTTTGCAGAACCCAGCGCAATACCATCATTCCCCACAAGTTGGTACTATATATTGCGATATTCTAGATTTTGTAAAAAAAAAATATATACAACCATCTTAAATCGACGCAGCCAACGACCTGAGCTCGCAAACTCTTGTGCAAACGTTGCTGACACAAGCGCAGCCAAATTTTATCTGGGATTGTCACAATGACTTTGTCGAGTGGGATCTTCACAACATAGATTCCAATGTTTTATTAAATAGACTGAAAAACCCCGCACTTTATACTTGCAAGGTATATTTTTTGCATTAAACTTTGGTATAATCAAGTGACTCGCGCGCATATATATAATTTCAATTTTATAAGCACAGCTGGGCATGACTCACATTCTACAGCAGGAGGCACATTGGCTCTATGAAGAAAATGTTGCAGATGTGATGTTTCCACGAAGCTATAATCCCAGCCGTGAGCTTTCACATTTCATACGTGATTTCAAACGGTGTGTTGCTGTCGCGCTGCTCAAACGCTTTGTAAATAGCGTAAACAATACTTGCTCACAGTATGCTCAGGAAGAATGCCAAGTATATTTTAACATTACGTGTGTGAATTCTTATAATACTGAGAGTGCATTTTACGTTAAAATTACTTTGGCTGCCTCGACAGGAGCTCAGCATGGACCAAGTTTTATTCGCGTTGAAGCATTGCGAAAAGTATATCGATGAAATCGAGCACAAAGACATCAATGATGGTTTCGGGGTGGTAGACGAAGAAATTTGCGATGAAGAATGGCTGTCGTTCTCTCAAAAATGCGATAGACTACTGCGAACGACTAACAAGATTAAAATTCCAACAAACGATTTAGATAAATTACAAGTAATATATATAGTGTGATAATCATCGATTGCGCTTATATACTGAACTATTGGGTTATTTTCTAGAATTGTTATACAGCCGCTCAGTTGGTAATTGAAAAATTAAAAGACATTGATCCTCAATTTGAGCTGAATGGAGAGCAAAATCTGTGGATCGTCAAACCAAGCGACCTCTGCTGTGGCTCCGGAATCTTTATAACACACGAACTGCAAACGATTTTAAAGCGAGTCAAAAGTAAACCGAAGGATTATTACGTGATTCAAAAGTACATAGGTAAGTTATTTTTTGTATATACCTATAAGTGAAAGTTTTCCATCAAATACACACGACTACCGCACTTGCAGAGCGTCCGCTTTTAGTAAATGGAACCAAGTTCGACATTCGCCAGTGGTTTCTCGTCACCTCGGTCTTTCCATTAACCATATGGTCATTCAAGTGAGAAACCAATATAAATGTGTAAAATAAATCAGGATCAGGAAACCCAATGAAAATGCCGATTTTCCGTCTAGAGAGGCACTTTTACGATTTAGCTCCAAGTCCTATACGACAACAACTTATCATGAAGCGATTCATCTCTGCAATACAGCCGTGCAGGAGAAATACGATTTCGAGCGGAAAAAGCAGAAAGCAACTGCTGCAGCGGATAAAAATGAAGATTATTCGAATATTCGCGATCAAGAATGGGATTGCGAACAGCTAAACGAATACTTGAAGTAACTATTAGTAGATGATATAAATTATAATACACGTACGTATATAAAAATTATCCACGCAGGAGTGTTGGTTACGAAGGTGAACCATACTGGGACAGGATATATCCAAAGATGTCACAAGCTATTGTGCTAACGATGCTCGCGGCACAAGATTTTATGGACCGTCGAGCCTGTAGCTTTGAACTATACGGTGCGGACTTTATGGTAATGGAGGATCTGTCAGTTTGGTTAATCGAAATAAATACCAATCCGAGAATGCATCCGCCTAGTTCGAAGATTACCCAGCGTTTGTATCGCTCCGTACTAGATGGTCTGATTAAAGGTTGATACATTGATATGATCGGCGCGTAGCATACTTTTAAAAATAAAATAAAAAAACTTGTATCTTCTGTAGTTGTTGTAGATCGACCGCTGGAACCAGAATCAGACGTCGGAAACTTTGAGCTCATTTACAAGCAAAATATACCGGAATCGCCCTCTTACTTGCAGCATGGGCCTTGTTTCTTTGCGTATGGAAAATCTATGCAGTTGCACGAATCGCTGTCTCATAATAAATGCGAATAAATAAATAAAAATTCGATGACAATAATATTTTTTATCTTCGATTGTTAAGTATCCGCTGTTATTGTACTCGCATATGTAGGCAGAGGTGCGCCGGTTCCGTTACCGCATACTCTCTCTTCATATCTATCCATCTACACAGAAGCCAACCGGTGCATCGATGTTGCTACTGCCATTACATCTAGCTGATGCTTCTGAAAAATGCATTATTTCCGTTAGCTGCAGAGAATAGCCGACGCAATTAATTTCCCGTTCGATATGTGTATTATAATATATCGCTATAGCTTGCAGGACTTCTTGATTTGATTTTACGTCGTGTATAAAATAAAGATAATATTTACAGGTAAGTATAACAACACAAGTTTATTCTTTTATAGTACATTATGTATATATTATTGTCTTATCGGAGTTTATGTATTATATATATAGTTACGGTACAAAAATGTACAAGTTTTATTATTTACAAAGTCGACATAACGTATATTTATATATTATGCAGCGTATAACCGTGATTAACAAAACAGACGCGCCGCTAGTTAATTGAACACAAAGTTAAAACAAACATTACGTAATATGTGTTATTTCATTCGCAGCCGCAATTTCTCCTGCATTTCAGATTCGAGAACCGTTCAGTTGGAGAATTTCGCTCGTTACTATATTCGCGAGGCGCACGTGCGACGATAAAGAGAACCTCCAAAAAAGTTGCGTTACAAAACTGCAAACGTTACTCAACATACCCATTTACTTTGTAACGATTGTCTTTAACGACTGGAAAATTAGCGTTTCTCGCCTTTTTCAGATTTTTACAACCTCGCAAAGTAATTATTACAGTTATATTGTCATACAATACACACTTTGAATATATTAGAATATATATGCGTATACAATAACCCAATATTTCACAAGCCGCGTTCTTTCAAAATCGATCCACACACAATAGTTCGCTTTCATCGTGATATACACGAGAGGTTCACGAATACGCGACAAATAAATTATAAATTATCGTTTTCGATCAGCATAAGTTATATATACACACACACACACAGACACAGGCGCTCTCACAAATCTCGTGTATTATCCTTTCGAAATACTGAAAGTCAGTCGATCATCGTTCGAGAAATAAAAAAAGATGGTTATTAGAAAAAAAAAAAAAACTTTTCAAATAAACTCGGTAACGAAGATCTTCTTGAAATCAGGCGCTGAGCCACCGATGTCATGCCTGCAGATCTCGCCGTTGTCGAGGTAACTGATATCCGAGCTCCTCAGTATGCTCTTGAGACTCTCGATCGAGAGCGTTGGTATTCTGGTCGCAGAATTACTGAGATGATGACAGTAGCCGGCGTTATTAAACTTGTCGAGGTCATTGAGAGAATATCCCGGGCTCATTTTCTTCTTCAACTGGTACGACTGTATGACAGGCTTGGATACGTTCCCTTGTAATTGCTTTGCCTCGATGACCATTCGAGGGGTGAAAGAGCGCATACTACCTTTGCTCTCCGCAACGGCTACTCCTCGACTCGTCAATTGTTTAGGCGCACATTGTTCCTGCAACAGAGAGATTTTCGTTCGACTGCTGTGAGTATATAATTGAAAACTCGAAACGACTGTAGTATTGCGCAGGAAAGAAATTGCGACCCGTCCCACGCAATCATCAGCAAAAGCGTGTGACGACACACGATCCTTTATGTCGTCGCGAGACGACCAAGTGGGTTAAACGCTAGCTTATGGAAAGTCAAGGACGAAGGTAGATTAGCGTCTCGGCGTGTCGTGTCCCCCATAGAAAATTACAGGGAAAAAAATTGATGTATACCTTGGTAGATTTGCGCTGAAAGTACTCAAAGTCGTCGTTGGCAACTGTGGTGACGGAGCAACAGCTTCGCGGCCTGCCGCTACGACATGAGCTCATCGTGTCGAAGTCCTGACTTCCGAGGTCGCAGCTCTCGTCGTCGGATGTCTCGTAGCCGGCTTCTTCCTCCTGGCACTTGTCTTCGTACTCTGCGACACATTAGTTAATTATTATACTGTGAAATCGAGTGTCTGATTTTGATAAAATTTTATTACTGACCTGCATTACTCCTCCTCGTCTGCTCGAAAATGTGTAAGCTCCTCTTGATGGCCAGTTCCCTCTTGACATCGTATGTCTTCGAGCTGACGAACGGTAGCTCGATTCTGGGATACCTGGGGTGTATGTCGAAGCTCTGGTTCCTCCTGAGAGCAGCTGCTTGATTTCTGGCTCTCTCGGCTTGATCGTGGTGATGTTGCATTACGCTACGGGTGTTGTTGCGACGAGGAATCTCGTCCTCGCGGATTTCATCCAGGCTCTTGGCAAAGTGCCTCAGACGTCGGGCTCCGTACTGCACATAATGCAAAGTTTATTATACTCGTTGTGGAGTAGCTATAAACTTATTTTTAATTTGTTTGAAATCTACAAAATTTTATTTTGCAAATTAAAATCTTACGTGTCCATAATAACAAGCTAAGCTCCTCTATACAGCATATGTATACGTATCCAATAATTAATAATAAACTTACCCCATAGGACTGTTCCTCCAATTGCATAAGATTTTCGCTACTGGCCTTGCAGCTGCTATTAGCTCTGCTAAGGTTCCCTCGAGATTGATGTTGTCGTGAAGGCTGATGCTTGCTACTGCTATCCAAGTTCGCAGCTTCATAGTTACTTTCCTGATGAGCTATCGAGGCGTAAGTGTTGTTGTCATACTGTGGAATAAGGCCCAGCTGCATCGTGCTCCCGTTGCATTGACCTGTTAATTACACCGATTAATGCAAATGATAGTTATAAATAAAATTTCAATTTTAGATATAAGAAAAACTATAATGGAGAAATTTTCAGAAACGTTCTTTAACTAAGAAAATATAGCAAGTTGTTCGAAGAACTATAAATTCCACTTTCTTACTTTTTGCAAAATTTACCCTAGCTTATTTTTCTTTTTAGCTAAGTTTTAAGAACATACAAAAAGATTTAAATTTCACTGAATGAGAGTAAACATGTATATTATATCTTACATAAAATAGTCATCACTCCCATACAGAGAAATTTTATTTTGAAACTAATTTTTTTTTGCGTTCTAGTACATTGTCCGCCGACGCGTAACGCTGAACATAAACAATAAGCCGAGAAGTATGCATGAGTGTGTAGGCGTATATATACATACCTCGGGACTGTTGCTGCTGGTTGTGCAAACGACCGTAGAGGCTGCAGTTGGCTGCTACAGCGTTAACCGCTACTTTCGACTGCATCGGAAACTTGAGCCCATGATTCAAATTCAGTTGGAGCTTGTACTCGTTGTCCTGCTCGAAGTGACGAAACTTGCCGTCGACGCCACCTGACATTTCGCACATTATTAAATATAAAATATATTGACTTGGAATTTGAAAAAAAAAATTGTTTTTCAGGAGAAACAGAAATATATACATACATATACCGTGGCTCAGCCTCGTCGCGCGGTCCTGCTTCGTGTAGACTTTGGCTACGTAGCGACAGAACATTTTATCGAAAATGGCGAGAAATACTGGCAATAAGGTATCCTTGATCAATGGCAACCACGTCGCCAGATTCTGAGCTGTGCACAAGTTTCTCAGGATGCCTGGCTTCAGTGACACGATCTGCAACACAAGTATCGAACAATATTCATCCGTCTCCTATCGACTTGAGAAAAATTTAAAATCTTTTCGAGAAAAAAAAATTCCTTCCACAAACTTTCAATCCGTCGACTATTAATATTCCAAACGCCCGATCCATATCAACAAAGCGAAAAACGAAACCTGCCTGCGAATCGACGAGCTAGATTCTGATGCTCGTGTGACTAGAAAATAATCTAGGCACACACGCAGCTCACATATATGCATATATGAGAAATGTATATTATATATCTCAGCACGCGCATACGATGCTGTCACGCGATGAATTTGAATTTAATAATTATGGTGAGCTGGCTTTCACGCGTCCTTATTAAGCAGTAGATAAATATATAACAACACGGCTGCATTTGTATTCGCTACAGTTCTCGCGATCCTTTCGATCTTTGAAGCAACGCTTTGTTTTCGTTTTTCATGCGCCGTCGCGCGATTATTCCTATATATCAGTGCGCACTCGGCGCTGAAGATTCACTTTCTATTATGATGGGAAAAGCGCTCGCCGCGGTTTTCCCGCATTTTTATACAGCATCGAATTTCATTTCGATTTGCATTTCTTATGCGCACGCAGCAGTGAATTAAATGTTATGCGCACGATAGACATAAATTTGTCCTATTTCAAATACACACACCCGTATTGTATAGTACATATATAGCAATAAATAAGAAAATATAAAGAAATTCGAGCAAAAACAACGCGTAATCCGTAGCCGGCCAAGCGCGGACTTTCTAAACTATGTATCGGCCTTTGCGATCGGCAAAACGTAACCTACTGTATTTTTCGTACTTCGGTCCGCGATCGACTTCTCATCACACACACACTCTGATGTATCATTATTTTATACAAACGCCGCGAGTCGGGATAAAAATTTTGAATTTGGAAAATCGCTTAAAAAGAGATCGCCGATATGGAGAGAGATTTTCACTTGTTAAAGAGAGAGGGAGAGCGATTTCGCTGATTTTTTATCGACGGCTCGCACGCGCGCGCAGTTGTTCGTTACACGCAGTACACACGTCGTATATAAGTATTTTTCTTTCGAAGCAAGCATGCGCGGCAGAGATGAAAAATGCTCGTTTGTAAGAGTGTTATTATATATATTGAGAGATGCGAGAGATTTTTCTCTTTGCTTTATTACTATGTGGATGTATAATTAAGACGAGTAAAAGGATATTGTATACAGTTTACTGAAAACAAAAAGTTTTAAATGATTAATTTCCGAAGTGAAATCTTGAATCTTCCTATACTTCTGTATAATATAATTATATCCTCGTGGTATTATATGCATATATACGCTGCGCTATAGCTCTCGCGCCAAACAATAGTGTATTTAATATGCTCGAATAGGAAGCGACGTTGCAGCAGATTCTCAGATCATCACTTCCTTCATTGGCGAGACGTGAAAAGCATTTCTTATTGTATATAAGCTATCGTGAGTAATCTGTGGGCAGATTCCAAGACAAAGCGAGTGGATTAAGATAAAGACTGTATATACCTATATATATAATGCAGTGTGTCGGCTAGAAAATTTATTAATAACGTGCGACGACTAAAATTAGGTGAATATAGAAACGCGATTAATCGATATTTTAACTGGACCACCATTGGTTATGCTCCAGATCTGATTTTCAACAAGTTTCACCCTATTATTTATAACGATATGATAACCCATCCAACGTATAATAATATGTAACATATTCACGAAACAGCGTTTTTTTTTTTTTTTTTATTAATTATCACACCTTGCCATAATAAAATACGCATCAGCATCACCTCAACGCCGAAACGACGTAATAAAAAATGCTCTGCGCGCGCGCTTTCACAAAAACAGCGGCGGCGGCGGCGGCGGCGATGCGCGAGCGAGTAAGTATCCCGTTAAATGTACCGCCGCGACATTCGCCCTTTCACGCGAGCGAACGAGAGCTATATATACATATACACACGAGTAGTCGGTGCGAAAGAGAGGTCCACTTCCGGAAGTCGTCGACACAATCGAGGCGCCGTTTCCGGCACGAACTTGTTTATAAAATCTCTCGCTCATGCGCGGGTATCCGCCGAGCGCTTTGAATTTTTTGTTTTGTTTTGTATAGGATCTCTCAATAATTATGGAGATGATTAATTTTTGATTTATCGGATGTATTGGATTGTATGCTTGTGTATAGAAATTTTAGAACGAAATAGTGCGTATATTGCGATGCTGAATATATAGTATAGTATTTTGATATGACGTAATAGTTGTAATCTAAATTGGAACTGACAAAAGATAGCGAGCGCGTAAGGCTTATTAAAATGTAACGATGTAACGGGACTTACTTTATTTGCATATATAATAGTATTATACTCGTGGACTAAAATTTATTACGCAATGAGAATTTTGAATAAGCAAACATTTAAATAAAAGCTCGTATTCTTCAACTGTATACCAAATCTCTAATCGTCTCTGTAAAGATGCAAAATCACGAATTTCGTTAGCCCGCAGTGACTAATTTTTGATCTACTCCGCATGGGTTCACGCGCCGCAATTAAATCTGCGCCAGCAATCATCATTGCAGCTGTTTTGGAACCGACTGAGCGCAACGCCATGTACCATTAGATTTATTTTTTCAACATCGCGCGTTTCAAAATAATCCCTCTGATTTTTAACTGTTCTGACGCCTTTCTAAAAACCACAAAAATGTCAATATACACGCAACAATGAAACTACAACTCACCAGTATCGGCAGATGATCAAAAACGTAGCAGACGAAAAGTATACTATAAACTGTGGGCCATCCACTGTTCTCATCGGCCACCTGTATTCGACGGCTTTTCTTGAGACAGGCACGACTGTTGGTGGAACCACTGGTACAGGAACCACTAGATGGTTCCCAATGTTGCTGATGCGGATGCTGCTGTTGACATTCGAACGCGCCGGATGTCGAATTCTTCGAGCTGGCGTCGGATAGATCGGAAACGCTTTTCAGTAGTTCGGCCTTTGGCGAAGGACGACAGACGACTCGGAACATGGCTATCAGCAGACTACGACAGAGACGTACAAAATTTAAATTTGTCATCCAGTCGGTGTAAAAAGTTACGGGTATTCATTATCGCTTACCTAATCAGCGTCGTAACGATCAGAATACAGCCAAGTCCATTGAAGAAAAGTCCATACTTGGCCGATATATCACGAGGAAGAAAAACACAAGTCTCAGGCTCGAAATTGAGAATACCAGTAATACCGATACATCCACTTATAACACTGAGACTAGCCAGATGATACTTCAAATGATGCTTCTTGATCCTAGTGGACGGCTCTTCACCACTACGCCTAACAGTCAACGCAGCAAAGATCGCAATCGTCGTTAGACTGAGCTGCTGGAGGATACTCGAAGAGTCGATCAGCCAGACCAAAGCCGAGCAAAATTCTGCAAAACAAAAAAAATATCGATTTAATTTTTCAAAGTGCGTGAATCATTACGTTACAAGAGAGAGAGAAAGTTATATATATACCTCCAAAGTGATTTGCCGGATGGATGAGCGTGAGTATCGCAAAGAGTAGGAGACCGAGTTGATGGGCCAGGCTCTGGACGAGTATCGCTACGGTTAAGACGTCGATACGACGCTTCGCTACCGCTGACTGATTCTGGTAAATCAGTAATGACCAGGATAGTAGAAGGATACAGATCGGCGAGCCGACGCATGTTGCCAGCCATTCGCCTACCTCGCTTCTCATTTCGCTGCTGCAGCTGGAAAGTTGTTTTTTTTTTTTACGTGTTATTATGTGTTGATAAAAAATGTAATACACTTTTTGTTTGAATTGACTATTATACTTTGTAATGTGCTTTCGTGTGTTTTTTCTGTACGACTGACTACATTTTTTCTTTTAATACTCGTTTTCGGGAATACGTGTATATAAATGCTGTAAGATGAATATTTGTTAACTTGATGTTAAACGATTGGTCGATTAGAACAAATGACACAAAAGAAATAATAAGAATAAATATATCATTTATTAACGACAAAATTAATTCTGATCGAGGTTCCTTGAGAATGAATATTACACTGCCTCAAAGTATAAGGAAAACAAAAAATTTTCCACTTGTTACAGTATATATCTTTTGCAAGCGACTGCCTTATAGTATACATCTACGTTTGAAAAACTATCCACAGGAAAGTTTAAACTCGAGCAAGAATTCGACGAATATAACCGCGCGAACGCAAGAAAGCCAACAACGGCGCAGATATTCGCATGTATATGAATTCGGCCGTAAAACGTAGGAGCTGTTCGCGTATAACGGAGCATTACACGCACAGTATATAAATATATAGCAGCCGTGCATGTATTGCGTGAGAAAAACTCGAGCAATTGGATAACAAAGCCGGCTTCGGATAAGTCACTCTTTTAAATGAAAAAGAAATAACATACTGCAGCGAAAGATCAATTCTGCGAGCTTTAACGCGACGAAGAAGAAGAATAATATTATATTCGCAGCATCGTGTCTCCTCCTTTCTCTTTACACACGCGGAAACGGATTTTCCTTTCTCAGTATAATATTATCTCTGGAGACCCCGTTCTTTCATCGTCGAATTTCGAATTTTGCAGCACTATTATAAACAGCTGCGAAATAAGCTCCTATACACCGCAGGTTCGAAAGAAAAAGACCATAGCTAAAATTGAGTCCGCATTCTTTTCGGCGTCGCCGCTATTATACACAGCGGCGGCAATTAACGGGCGAAAGCCCCCCCGAGTTTTATAAATATACGAAAGAATTTTGAGCGCCACTCCGAACATAATTGCGTAAAAAGTGTATATACTTGCTGCAGTACAGTTCTTATCGGTGTGCTACTGGCAATTTTCATAAGCGCAGCCTTTGTTATTGCAATGTATACATATACACAGCTCTCGAACGAAACTTTCTTGTTATCACATAAATTTGACAAAGTGACTCGACGTAAAGTCGTTAACGAGAGCTGTGTATAGGACTGCGTTTTATTGCGAAAATGTCTTTTTATATATGTATACACTGAAAAATATTAATCCGCATGTATATACGTATAGTAATGCGCAACGCGTTGTGATTTACATAAGAGAATGTCGAGCAGCTGTATAATTAACATGTTTCTTCTCCTCTCTACACATATATAGGTATATATGTTTCTTATTTAAGATGACCGTTGCGAATACACAATTATGAGCTTTTTTTTAAATAGAAAATTAATGAGAAAAATATACGATGCGATGTACATCGAGCCGATACTTATAAGCCAGTTTTCCACTTTGGCTCTTAACAAAGTGCGTGCGCGCGCGCGCCTTGTACGACACATTTACCTACATTCCGCGCAGCTCTCGCTCTTTCTTGCAGCTTTTACTGCTGCTGATGCTGCTGCCAATAGACCCCCCTGATGCTGGTTCACGTGTTGTGTATATATACATCTATGCGTAAAAGTCGTGTAAAGTCGGACGAGTGCCTGGAGAAGTAGAAATTTAAACGTTCTTTTGTGCTTGTTGAAGTGTATGTCGATTTTTTCCTTATGCATTATGTCGACGCATCGATAATTCAGCAGATTTGAATAGTCGAGCGCATAATATAAGAAACGCGTGAATCGTTGTCTCTGCTACGCGAGAAAAGAGAAAGGAGCGACTGACACTCGCGATTTCCCACGCGCTGCTATGCAGGGAGCGTCCTTATATACTTATACCAATATATATGTATATATCTATTATTGTATATAAGCTTTGTTGCCACTTGTTGCATCTTCGTGTGTCTATTCATGCGCAGCAGTTAAAATTGAAACGAGTCAAAGGTTCAATAGAAAAGTGCAGAATCCTTTTCTACATTTACAGTGTATATATATAATAGCCGCAGGCGTCGATTTTCCATATAATAACAAGCATCAAGAAGAAAAATCCTCATCTCTCTGCAGATGAGTCGTGACGCGAATTCTGCAATTAGAAACGCTTCGCGCCAGAGTATTGCTTCGAGGAATGCTGTCAACTGCATATTAGCGCCACTCCTATATTATACTCATCAAACAATTTATCGAATCGCACACAGTAATTGAAATTTGAAATAGAGACACATCGTGTACTGTTATTCCAAATAAAGCTCTCACGGCGCATAAAATACATCATCGGAATCGAAACTTGCATCCGTTCTCGGATTTAGCCCAAAAATGAGGAAAAAAAAAAATGATACATACACCTCGTATATGGTATAACGGTAAAGCCGTGTATGCAAATAGCGCGCGAGCGAGGAGTGGAACACCTCTGCCGCCGCGCCTTCTTCGACTATATACCTGAATACCTAGATACCGATTCGTCGTTATACACTATACTATTATATACGAGATGATAAAGGGAACGTCAGGAAAGATGGTACCGAATCTTTCGTTGAAAACCCGCTCGACTGTGCTTATATATAGCTTGTTTATATTTGAAGAAACGAAATCGGAAACTTATCCTCTTTTACACTATACACTTTTGTACATAATTTTTACCCAAACCAAGTAGAACACTCGGAATAATATACTAATCGATAATTGGCCAGATCGACTTCCGGTCAACATCCAGGTCGCATACCTATAAACAGCAGAGTGTCGATTATACAAAAAAAAAGAAACAAAGCGTTTTATACGTATACCGATTCAGCCTCTTTTCGAAACTCGCCGCTATTATAGATAGGCGAAAGAATGCGAGCGCGTGAAAGTATAGACACACATATACGTATGAATATATAGTAATATAATGCAATCCACAGAAAGACACGGCATTTATGCGGGTATGTGCGCGCGGGGCGAAGTAATACCTGTGCGGTGGCTTAACGAGCGTCAGCTCCATTTGAGTGTGTGTATATTTTATATGGATGCGAGTTCGAGTTCAGTGGCTTTTATAAGTATCGATTGATTTTCACGAGCCTGGCTCTGCGCACTCGAGGAATTACTCAATGGGAATTTCGTAACTTTGGCAGCCGATGCATATGTGTGTGTGTGTGTGTGTGTGTGGAGCTCTCCCTTATGATCCTTATTATATAAGTGCGAGGATTAAAAAGTGAAATTACTTTGAGAATTATTATTCCCGGTGAAAAAATAAGTGAAAGAAATGAGAATAACATTAAAGCGATTTTTTGCCTATATATAGGATAATATAGGTGGCTGTGGTGTACGACTGCGATAAATTAGACCGACGAGCCGCTGCAGCGCAGGCGCAACGAGTAGAAAGTTGCATCGTTACGTGTATAGATAGGTATAGTATATATATAGGTTTTGTGCTATAGAAGCTTTTTTACGACTCGAGAGACTACATTCGAGTGCATAGAGGAGAGTATGGATGCTGCATGCTTCAGCTGAAATGTCACTCTGAGCAGATGTTCCGACGCTTATTTCATCGCTTGTAGACGACAAAAAACGCGTTATTAGGATACAACAATTCATTTCACGTCGATTCCATCATCATTATTATTATTATTATAAAGCTCGACACGATTTTTTAAAACAAAATCGCGCACCGCACCTCTGAATTTCACAAACTACTCCAGATATACCAGCTATATATATATACATAATTAACTTACAACATCCGCGCGCGGTTCTATATAATCTCGTTTATCATTCGACCCTCCGCCGACTCGACGACGCCCATCGAAAAGAACAACGAAGAAAATTTCACTCTAATAATACAACGCAACACTGCGTGACATCGCCGTATTTTTTTTTAACACTTCGTAACACACGCTGCGTTAGAAAACAAGGCGTAAGTATGGAAAGGTGGTATACTATATATACATATAGCGCTGGCGAACGGTCTTGAATTTCGTCACAGTCGCTGCGCTCGCGCGAGCAGTCGACGCTTTTATTTCGAATTAACGGCGCTGGGACGGCCCGCGAAGGATCGTATCACGATCGTGAGGTTATATATATATATACTTGATCGCGGCGGCGACGGTGCAACTCTCGTATCGAGGTTGACCTGATGCCGCTGTGCTGCTGGTGCTGAGATGGTAGATATATATGGTATATATAGGTATATTGCATATAGATGGATTGTTGTGACTTTTAGAGATGAATAGAGTTAATTTTTAGTACAAACAATTTAGCTTAATAGTCAACCCGTGAAACATATATGAATTAATTATTAGTATATAATAAGGTATACGATGTGTGTTCACCATAGAATGTATACTAATTTTTATAACTTATTTCTAATATAGATAATTTCAAACGATTGATTCTCATCTGCATACTTATAGAAGACGGGAAAAATAATCCGACTGAAAACTTTATCGACACCCGCGCGATGCCTGTAACTCGGTTCTCCAGCTCATTTTAATTTCAAAGTTAAAAAAAAGCCACATGCGAGGCGCGTATACCATAAAAGCAAAACTTTCACCGCGACTAGTTATAGCCTTGTCTAGCGTAGTGCATCACGTAAAAATGCGTCTTTTTTGTCATACTCTCTTTTCACGACCATAATAATGTATTTGCAGTGTATAATACATATAAGCAGTGAAAATAATACCATTGAGCGAAGGATCGTGTAACATCATCTCGCTTGTGCAACGCCTAATATAATAACTGCAATAATCTAACGTCTCTCGGTTGTATGCAGTTTATATATTGCATTACTCGTGTATGTTTTATAATTGCGTATATATTATAAACCGATGGATATATCAAACAAATGAATGATTGTATAGTGTATAACGATTCTATAATGTTTAATACACACCTGTTTATAAAACGAGACAAACTCGCAATTACTTTTTCGATTATATATACTAAAGAGTTTCAACAAATTTTGATGACGGTGTTGGCGCACATATACAGCCTGCATGTGACAAAATTTTCGAAAATTGGATAATAATCTAATGGCCTATGTTCATCACGTAGACGAGAAAATTGAGGAAGCGAGCGATCAGGGAACGAGGCGATATTACGTATACCCACATTTTACACCTACTACATACCTGCTCTCGTACAGCATGTTTAAAAAGAAATTCAACAGAATTACAAAGTTTTCAAAAAATCGTATTGAAAAATTAAAAAAAAAAGAATCTCAAGTGACATAATACACTTTACGAACATCGAGCAAACATTGCGCCAGAAGTCGACTAGATCACACCCATGATTATGACCTCTGTATTGTCACCAATTAGCCGGCCGGCGGCGGTCGTCCCATCGTGTACTATATAGACCGTCGCGCTAAAGTACCTCGTGCACGTTACGCGCTCGTATATACGCGACGATAAATGTGTGTTATATTACGGTTCGGACACGGAAAAAAACGCGGCCGTGTGAAAAAAGTGGCTAGGTTTCCGCGGTCGTGAAAGATTCTTTTTTTTCTATCGTCATTCATTTCTTGGAATTGTTTTTCTTATATGGCTTAAACAATATTATTGATTGTAGTTGCGAGCCGCCAGTACAACGCTTCAAAACTCTGCAACTGCAGTCTACTTGTTAAACTATTCGCGTCAAGGGTGAAATTGTTCACTTAGCACTTGTAGGCACAAAGTGGGATAATTGAAGGGGCAAAACGGTGGTTGAAGGACAAGGTGGCCTAAAAAAGTGACCAGCGATGTATAAAGTACAGGAGATGAGTTGCGACTATTACAGTCAAGTCAGTAGCGTATTGATCAATTACTATGATAATAATTTTGAGTTTTTGGTAAATCCAGTTTGTACTTTACGAAAAAGGAGTAGTTCCTTAAAAATGTTTATCGAAAATCGAGATTTCTATCATTATCCGCTATGTTTTCATAATTATGCAGATAACTTTTTACATCCATTTCTAACAAACTTTATACCAAATTAAAATTCTTTTCTGGTACTTTCAATTCTCATCAGACAATTATTTTAATCACATACTGCTAGATATTGAGTATATTATACGCTGTTGAACAATGGCTATACTTTTCGTTACTTTTCTCCACGTTAAATTCCAGTTCCAGAGAATTAGAATAGTCGAGAGAACTACGATTTCCGTCTCTTACTAGCTTGCGTGACCTACAAAACGAGAAAAGAACCTCTTTCGAAAGGTGTGTCTTCAAATTTTTGTGTTACTTTTTACGACTTCTTCAATTTAATTTCGTATTTCGTAGCATATCCTAATATATTTACCACAAAATTTTTTTTAAGTTAAAGGTCGACTTCAATAAGTATTGAAAAAGACAATTCCACGTCAGAAAGTTGCTAATAACGACACAAAGAAGACCCGATTGCACCGCGACGACTCGTGGTAGCGGAATTTCTGCGAGAAAATCAGAAACAATGCTGCTGGTTCGTCGAATTTTTTCACGGCTTTGTCAATTAAATCGTGCGGATGACGGGGAGATTTATTGTGTACTTAGCTATAGAGCCTCGTGTCTCTCGAGCTGAAAACGAATATGGCATTGTTTTCTCGTGAATTGTATATTAATTATGTGCATCACAGTTAAAAAGTTATTATACTGAGAAGTTCACAGAAACAACAAAATTCGTGAATATGCAGCATCAAAGGCAGCAAAAAAATCGTAACTATACATCGGTATACTCGCGGTTAAATAACTTGTAGGAAGTAGATTTATATTCGGCGTCTATATACCATTACGACATATATCGAACCTACTCTATTCTATATATAACACTTTATGCTCACATATGGATGCACTTATCCTGTTACTCAATCTTGGCGACTTTTTTTCATCAACTTTCACTTACACTGTACAAAGCAATCGACATTACATATATATTTAAAATCCATATATGCACGTACTCCCTCACTGGCTTTCCTCGATATAATTCACAAATCCCTAAAAAGCCACATACACAATCAGTACGATGAACCAGCATTGCACATCTCCCCCTAACCCTCGCGCAGGAGATCAGATCAAATCATCGCAGTCCTCGTGTGAACTCGTGCGTATCCACGCAAGGTAGAGGTCACATAGCGCATGTATATATATAGCAGGAAGAACGCATGAGAAAAAGAAGCAACTCTCGCGACTCTGTTATACCTATATACATCGTCGTGTGTACGTCGTATTAACGAGCCAACGCGTCGGACGATTTGTATATAAGCGAAGAAAGAGCGGTGAAATGAATTACTGCATAGCGGCGTTCCAAGATGCACAAAGGAATTTTCATTTGCTCGCGCGCTCGCTTAATGAATTGTTCCTCTATACACGTTATACGTGTATATCTGGCTTAGATATAATAAAGGAGGAGACACGTCGTTATAAGATCCTCGACGCAGAGAACATTAGCGGACGATTAATGCAACGGCTCTCTTGGTAGATTTTTTTATTCACTCCGCACTCGTTGATTTTGATATTATGCATCGGTTTGAAAAAGGTTAATTTACGTTTACGGGATAATTACAATTTTTATGCTTCATCATGCTATAGCGGTTCGTCGCTTTTGCTACTGTTTTTTTTTTTACTTATGCGAGCTGATATTATTCGAGAGAAAAAAACTACGCTCAATTTTAGTCCAATGCTACCGGTTGACAAGTTTCCACGATTCGTATCACTCGGGCTCGCGGTTAGAAAGTTGTATATACGCAATTTACTGAAAAGTTAAGATGAATAAAAGAAGCTCACTTTGCGATGATAACGAGAATGTATACATAACTTGCTGCATGTATAAAAAAATATTGAAACTTTTCATCGATGATGAATGTGCAGCGTGCAGCTAAATAATTTTACGATAATATAAGGTATACGAGATAAATCAGTTGAAACAAATCGTAAAAAGAAAGCACAAAAGAATATAGACTAAACCGCAGTATACTATAATTTGTAACATAACAAGACTCACAGGTCACTGACCACTTTGTATACACATATAAATCAGTATTCGAACTCGTTGAACTTGATGCTGACTCGAAGCGCCGAAAGCCGATTTCTCCGCGTCGTCGCAGCTATCTAGGCTAATCTCCCTATATGCGCGCAGCTGCTCGCGACACGCAGGCGAAAAAAGAACAAGAAAAATATCAGCGGCCGCTTTCAAATTCCTTCTCTCCCGCTCTCGGATACCTATATAATATTGGTATTTTCGAGGCGGCCTTATTTTCATAAATTTCCGCGCGAAAATCATTTTTCAACGCGGGTTATGCTAAGTAAGGCTCTAATCATTGTACGGCATTATTCTTGGGAACCATAAAAGATTTTTACATTCGCGATTTGTAAAATGACGTTGCTTACCTCGATTTTTTTTATCGTGCATTTAGTGCGGTAAACATTTTAAGGAAAATCGATCTACGTGATTGTAAGAGAATGCAGTTTTCAATTGAATATGTATTAACATTATAATTTTAACTACCTATATCTGATAGATGCATGAAAAATTTTAGCAAAAGACTACTTATATAGGTGCTTGGAAAATTCTGTAAGAATTTTTTTGAAACAGTAGAAATAGAAATACTCGTAAGTGCAAAGAAAATATTTGTGTTCAAAGAAACCTTCACTCGTTATTCAACATGTTCAAAAATATATAAACAGACCTGACGCTTTTTCTTGTTTCACAAACTGCAATTTAATTTAATTAATACCCGTTATGTTCTATAAATTAGAGAATTTTGCGCAAACATTAAACGCTTGCGAAAAAAGATGCCACATTTACAGTAGCAGTAGGAAAAAAGACGAAAAAAGAAGAAATCCCGCTACAGTAAATCAGAGAGCGCGCAAAAAGCCAAAGGTAAAATCGGCGCGGCGGCGCACGACGTAACAGGTATATACAACAACCACCTAGTATACAGCTCTCGTAATAAGTCAAACGTACGATAAGCCATCTATAGCACGACGCTGTATATACTCACTTATAGTATGCAACTGTTGAAAGTGCACGCAGCAGCTGTGTTTTATAGCTTGTAAAAATCAAGCCGATCTTCTTCTCTGCAGCTGCAACAGCATCCAAAGCCGTATTTTCGATCTTGACTGCACTTCCAAGTCAACGGCTGCATCGATATTTTCGTTTCTTTTTTCTTTTGTTATGATAAAATTCAACCTGTCGTTGGAAATTCGCTCATCTCATCAGACCGCACTGCGAGGCATCAACTCGTGGAGAGCAGCAACAACAACAACATTCTCCAGCCGCATTCTCGGCGACGCTTTTTTGGCCTCTCGAGTAAGTATAAGTTTAGTATTATAGAGCGAGCGGCGCGTTACGTTGACCTCTCTGATTCTATGGCTGTTCCTGGAAATCACTTTACTTTATAATAACAAAAAACAAACACTTTTACCGAAGTAGGAATAAAAATCTGTATCGTCGAGTTTGTTTATTTTTTAACAAACAAAACAAAAAAAATCCGCACTTCACCGACGAAAACACACAGCCGCTGCAGACAACACAGATAGTACGTCGTTCGCAGCCCGCGGCCGGGGACAAACTGACTCCGCTGCTGTGCAGGTATTACACCGCTACCGCTGCGCAGCGCACCGGCGCGGCTTTCATATTTGGGTCAGCGGTACAACGCCGCGGTGACGATAAGTGAAGGTGCAGTATAAGCTGCTGCGCTCGTCTTGTAAAGGTAAGAAATATGATTTTTCGCCAATATCTCGAAATGTATTATAAGGTAACGTGATGTGATACGAGAATGCAAAGTGTGCGGATAGAGCTGATTAAGAAATTCGAAATTGAGTTTATTTTGTCTAATCGTAATGTTTTAGTTATTGACAGGCCGTCGACACTTATCGACGATTCGTGAACTGCATGGCTGAATATGTGCAGTTCGCGAGTTGCCGGTAGGTGGCGATGACTTGAGTAGCGCATTCCCGCAGCAAGATTGGTAACGTAAAAATACATAAGAGCTCGCGCTCAACGCGACTGGAGATGATAGCTTTTTGCAACTCTCATTTTTTTACTCCTCGTTTGTCTAGGATGTCGATATAATTATCGACTATGAGGCAAGCCTAAAAACAAAGTATAATATTTTTTTATCTTATATTTAGGTGATCATTTCTCTGCAGAGTTCAAGTAGTGACTTCTGATATCCGGATTAGCGTTGATAGTGGCGATGGCCGAGTGGTCGAACAGTGGCTTGTTCATCGTTGCCTCAACTTTGGTGTTCGATGATGATGTTGATCGTCTCGTTGTCTTTTCTTGCGATAGCCATTTCGAACACCGTCTTGTCTCCACGATAATAAATCTTCTGGTTCAGGTCGCAACCACCTTCCAACAGCAGTTTTATCACCTCATTTCTTTTGTCCGCTAAGTTTGGTCGATTTTCTGTAATGGCTCGGAAATTCCTCTTAGCACATATGCCCACTACAATAGGCGTCCTACCTAATTTATCCTTGAAGTTGACGTTGGCACCTTTGGCGATGAGCCGACGGACGTACTCTGGATTGATGTTATCACAGGCGAAGTGTAGAGCTGTCTTACCAGTTACGTCGGAGTTTAGATCGACTGGAATTCCACTGTTCAGAATCAGTTCCATCACGTTCTGGTCTTTGCTGAAGGCCGCAAAGTGCAGATAACTGTAACCATGAAAATCCGTCTGTTTCATGTTCACCTTATCGATGCAGAGGTTGAGCGTGTTGATATTGCAGCTCTGAATCATATTATGGAAGGGCGTCCAGCCCCTATTATTGAGGCAGTTTACGTCACTACCATACTCTAACAACATCCTTATGATGGTCTCGTGGCTGTTGTTCGTGTTAAGCTGCGTAGCTTCGTACAGGGGTGTATTGCCACTCATTGTCTTGTAGTTGACGCTAGCACCGTGGCTCAATAGCAGACGAACCATTCCCTCGTCACAGCACTTGATAGCTGCATCCAACGCGCTCTCGATGTTCATGTCAGCGCCAGTGAAGGAGCAAGCATGCATGCTACTGCTTCGCGTGTCATGTCGATAAAACAGAGCAGCTGTTGGATTGCGCGCGATATGAATGTAGAGTAGAGGAATGAGTTTAGTAGTGCCATGCATACGAGAATGCGATTGAAGGACATGAACTTGAACACTCGCAGAAAATATTTCAACGACCAATCACCGTTATATTTTTTGTTCATAATCATACCTTCTACCCTAAAACACTAAAAACCACAATTGAGTAATAATGCCACAAATGTAAAATTAAGCAGACAATAATCTTTTCATTTGTAAACTGTTTGTATGAAGTGTTGCTGGTTATACAGCCGCAAAATCGATCGTGTTATTCAAACTATCAACTCCGAATGTCACAGTTTCTGAAAGATTATTTATAAATTTAGAACAGCAAAAGTACATATGAGCATTTCTACGGAAAAAAATGCAAACTCCGATCAAAAATATAAAACAAGGGAAAATTAATGACAAGTAGCCATTTTGGAACTCATTTTTTAAGGTCGCGCACGAAAATGTTATATTACTAGAATAAAAGTATAAAGTCGTTTAATTTGTAAAAATTCCCTACATGGATAAATATCGAAATCGATAAACAGTTTTTTACGTTTAAAAAAAAAACTTAAAAACCATAAAATTCTCGATTTTTTACGAAATTAAGCTATTTTTTCCCTATTTTAAAATCCTTGTAATTGTTTACCCAAGCGATCATTTTTAACCGACCAGGCTTTAAATTAAAGCTTTTTTGTTTTTCTAGAACTTTTCTAGAATTCTGCATGTCCCATAGAACAATAAAAAATTGGCTCCAGTGATGTAGCCCTTAAGTTATTGGACGCTCTAAAACTGAATGTTTTTTATGGATTTCCTCGTGTACATAATTACTACCACGCCACAGTAAACAAGGAAAATTGTCATTTTTACGCAGATGCTTTATACTTAGACGGACTAAAGATATGCTTTGAAAAAGTTATTTATCATGTATTAATGCATTAAAGCGAGGTCATTCCGCTATGTGTGTATTGATTGACATAGTGACCTTTGCATCTTCATATTACAGATCTATGCAATTTTTGATCTATATAAAGAGATGACACTTTGCCATCATTTCAGTTGTATTGAAGTAGTCTTTAAAATGACACGGTTTTTGATATTTTTTTGCCTCTGTGTCTCAGCTCTACATTTCGTAAGTAGTTGATACAACAGATTTTTTTTCAGAAAATGTAGTAAATATAAAAATTAAATGACTAAAAGTTTAACTTAATAATAACAATAAATTTTTTGTTTAACAGTGTAGCGCTATCAGGTTCAATGACTTGAGAGAATGCATAGCCAGTCAAGGATATGAAAGTAAATTTTCTTTAACACTTCCCGATCGCTGCTAATGCTCTAAATGAATTATAATTTATGTTAATACTAAATCGATTGTTTTATAGAAAAAAAAGAAGTAATGCAGGCGCTCATGCAATCAAAATTAGATACGTTGCAGAATGTTTCAAAAGAAAAAGTAGCCTGTGCTGTAGCATGTGCGTTACATAAAGAAAATAAACGTAATTATACTATTCACACGTTGTTGACTGAGGCTATCAATTATGGTAAATAAAAGAAAAAACACGCATATAGCACGTATTTTTTATTGATAGATATATGAATTTGTATTAATTTATATTATGTTATGTACTCTCAGTTATTAACGTTCCGGAAGATAAGAAAAAACAAATGTTAGAAACTTTAAATACGTGTCAACTTCAAGGTATGATAACTTTGGGTAAATAATCATATACACTATGCTTACGAATAACTTGTTTCTATTCAATTTTTAGCTGGTACTGATGATTGTAAATTATTAGATTGTGTAAAAATAACAGAATCAGATTTTCTCGATCTTTTCATTGTTGTGAGTTTATAAAAACATTATAATGAGATTATATGTATATTGCTTTAATGATTTTATAAAGAAAATGTTTTCAATTTTTAATAGATCAATCACATCCCATTACCTGACAAATTTTGCGTTCTCGTGTCTAATCTTGTAGCAGGTAATAAACATAAAAGATTAATATTACATACGTAGTCATTATAGTATAAGAACGATAATTTTATATTTAAAAAAAATATTATTACAGATGATATTCGTAATATCAGAAAAGCTAAAAAGACTCAAGAACCTCTTGACGAAAATACGCAAAAAAAGAAAGCTTGTTTAATGGGCTGCGTTTTTCACAAAACAAAAAAGCCAGGACAAACATTGAGTAGCATCATCTCAGACGCTATAGCTACAGGTATCTACTAAGATTGATAACAGCTAATATATTAAAATACTTTGTTCTAAACCACTCTTAAAGTGTTTACACGCGCTATGGATTAGCCTTGTTCTCTTTTACTCCCTAAGTGCATAATCTACTATTTGAATTTGGTTGATTAAAAAAATCTTAACATCATTTAGACGCCAGCATACCGGCAGACAAGAAAAAAGCAATGTGGGATTCATTAAGTACTTGTATCAGTCAAGGTGAGATATTTTTTAGTACATTTAAATAACAGGATGTGGATTGGTTATTAAACTTAAATCATTCATCATTTTACAGTTGGAGTCAACGAGTGCAAGCTATTGGAGTGCATCAAAATCGATAGCGATCCATTTAAAAGCGTCAAGAGTGTCGTCGAAAAGACTAATGATGAAAACTCTGATTTGCTAGTATGGGTTTCTTAAATTAATACAACATTAATTATTAAAACTAACAATATTTGAAAAATCTTTGATGCAAAAACCATGATATTTGTTAATAAAAACTGAAGTTTCGATCAAAATTTATTGTCCAAAAACATTAATTTCATTGCATTCAATTGCACGGTCCAGCATTTTCCCACAACTGTACAAATTCTCTCAAACTTTCACACAATACAAATCCTCTTTCATAATATACAATGTCATCAAATTTTTGGTGTATTTTATGATCTATATTATAACGAAGAAAAACATTATTGCATGATAGATAAATGAATCTTATATTTCGAAAAATACACTATTGAACTTTTTCAAAATTAATATACACTACAGCTTTACTAATTATATTAGTACGAAATATATAACTAAGTGGTATTATTATAGCTATCGGTCAAATCTTCCAAAACAGCTAAAACTGCATTTGGATTTTCGGATGGCGCCTACAAAATATAATCGTTTAAAAATAATATATCTTTGATAAAAATAATTTATTCTTTGTTACGTACCATATGTCCTGCTCTATTGATCCAAAACATTTTTAAGTTTCCATGTTGTTTAACATAACCCTCGAGTACATCCTTTACAACAAGTGGCGTTCTTGCAGATGAATACCATTTAGTCGAGTTCTCCCATTTAAGACTATCCAGCCACTTTACAGCTCCTTTAGAAATGTTATTCGTAAAAATTTATATTATTTAAAATAAATAACGTCCACATAGAATTAAAAACAAAACTTCATACCCGACGTTGGGCACATTGAATCGAGTTGACCGCTGTATACGTATACTTTAATGTCCGTAACATTTAGCAAATGTTCAACTAAGAAAAAAACGCATGACACATAATAAAGAGAGAATATTTTAATATACAATTCATTGTGTAAAAGTTCATAGAATTACTTTGGTCGGTTACAGCTTTCGCAAAATCGTCTTGCAGCACGCGTCTAACTTCGAAATTCACAGGTTTGAAAGTAGAGTTTAAACCTAGGGTTCTTTTAATTTGATGATTCATCAGATAATTAAACTCGTCGTTGTTAAGTCTGCTAACGGTTGATTCTAAAAATTAAATTTTTAAAATCACACTTTATCCTACTTCAGTAATTGTCGAATAATTTACCGTTCATCAAAGATGGCTTTTTATCTAGTACGTTATACACGTTGATATTTATTGACCCGTCAAGTATTATTCGGTGAGCCATCAGTGCCAATTCAAAAGATTTTAACCAATTTTCTGTTTCCACGGCTAGTTCAAACTTTTCATAGACCATTTTTAAATGATGGTAGGTGTACGTGTCCAACAATCCCTTAAAATGCAATAATACACAATAAATATGTAACAATCTATCTAAAATATGTATCTGAAATATCCTGTAAACTTTGTTATTGTTTTTTATTTCTATTGGTTTTTTTTAATTTCTATATAAGACGAAATCCATATGAAAAGCGTGTGTGACTTTTTACGTGGGTTATCTTTGTAAATATGCTGATTTAAAGAAAAAATAGATAAATAAAAATGCATACCATTTGATATACGAATTCGCCCATTGCAGGAATAATGTGAATTGGAGAAATAAAGGAATTTCCAAGAGCTATTCCTTTTAAATTACTAATGATCCGATTATTCTTTTGTTCCTGTTATAAACAAACGAAAAATGAGTCCCTCGACATAAATAAATTACATTTCTACCCAAAATATGATGATTGTATTACTTTCCTCGTACCAAACTTTAGCAAATTCAGCAGTGTACTTTCCTCCATAAGATTCCCCAATGATGTATGCAGGTGTATGGTTAAATTCTGGGAACTTTTCGTAGACATTTTTTATACATACAAGAAGATCTGCTCCTATTTGTTCTATGCTTCTAGCTAGCCTATCAGAGGAATCCACGTAACTAAAACCTGTGCCGACTGGATTATCAATAAACAACATATTGTAGTATTTTACCTACAAAAAAAATATGTTTATATTGATTTTACCGATATATTTTCTTTCATATTGCATACCCATGTATAGTTTCTTAGTTTCAAATTTTCATCCAAAGGCCCAAGTTCCATAAAATTTCCAAACCCTGTTGATGATACACTGGGACCCCCTTGTAACCAAATAATCAAAGGTTTTTCATGATAACTTGAACTAACGTTGGCGGTTGTATAGTAAAGCCACCAAAACATGTGTGCTCCTGGTCGAACTGTTGTGTATCCCCACTCTTGCTCTCCCGGCCCAATACCCTCCCGTCCTAAAAATTAATCAAATATTATCAATTTCTAAAAAAAATGTGCTATTTTATCGAACGTTTTATTTCACTTACCTTGAACATATCTAATCAGCAATACAATTATTGTTATTATTACTTTGAATAATAATATCATGTTCAAGCTAATGAAATACTTGTATCTTTTTGTCCTTAATATATGATTCTGTAGTAGGCGGGCCGAACTAATGGATGACATATAATGAAATGAAGAGCATACACTGGCGACACTCAACTATAACTTAGAAGATTTGAAGGTTGCCTAATTTAAAAAATAGGTATATTAAATTTTACTACAGCTTCATTGATTTTTATTAAGCACCGCAACTTCCTCAAAATAAAAGTACCGTTACAAAGCTTCCTCTAGGAGGAAGCAATTATGACGAGAACATTGTTTTACCCTATTGCGAAATCTCGCATGAGATCTCACGCCAAAATCTCATGCATGTAAGCAATTTTAACGCGTTTTAAACCATTCTTAGTCGATAGGTGACTTTTTTTCTGAAAATTCGAACTTTTGAAAAATTGGACTTTTTATTTAAGTCAAAACTTGTGAAAAATTTTCTGAGTTCGAATTTTTCAAAAACAGTCACCAATCGACTAAGAATGGTTGGCCTAAGCCGGGACGAAAGAGAGAAAGCACGCCTGCTGGCAAACGTCATAAAATGCAGGCTGGACGAGATCGCAAAGGTTAGACACTAATGACGGGAAAATCCGAGCGACACACCGGCGAGACGGGACCACAGATGGAGAGAGGGGGGCGGGAAACTGACAAATCTGCTATTCGCATGTTCAAGCAAAAGTGGCAAGCCTATAGTGGCAGCTTTCCGAAGCTGTGAAACGTATAATAAGCAGACGACCAAAGCAGAACGTAAAGCTTTTATAACCTATAATAATAAACATCAAATCAATAAGTATAAAGTTTATGACAAAATTTATGAGCTCCATGACAAAATTTATGAAATGGTTCAGCTGCATAAGCATCGGTGACCTTTTGTTTAATTTGTCCCCACTG